>BQNB010098464.1:0-25147 GCA_026074375.1 Tanacetum coccineum
AAGCTGGGTTATGGTAAAAATTATTAAATTTTGATTTTAGATGTTTAGGTGAATATATGTCTAATTAAGTAGTCTATTTACACATTTAGTCATCAGTGGTGGAACATACAAAACACATCAATCTTATCTCTCAAAAGCTAACTCTAACATATAGAGTCTCATTATTAGCACATCATTTTATTCACTTTGATGTTGTTGTTTAAACAACCCTTTAGGCCTGATTTTGTAATGACATGTCTTTCTCCATGAAATGGACATCTAAGGAGACCATCTTCAATAATGTTAAGATGTATTCTTTTGATTGAATCTTTACTAATGTTATGAAGGCTTCTGCGATTCGATAACCTATGTTTCACACCTTGTAACTTATATTTGCACTTTGGGGTTGTTAAAAAACACTTTTGGTCTTTTTTTTGGTTTTGGCGATGTTTAAATGAAATATATTAAAGGTTGTCAAATTCTAAAGGCCTTTTCATAGTGGATGAGATCATTGTTTGGGCTAGAAAATAAATAAAAAATGCCTTATATGTTTTAAGGTTAATTTTGAAAAAGCTTTTGACTCTTTGAGTTGGTTGTTTCTTTTCTCTATCCTTGAACAAATGAGTTTTAGCTCTAAATCGATAAATTGGATGCATTCTTATTTGAACTCAGAGTTTCTTCGGTTCTTGTCAATGGATTACCTACTAAAGAATTTATGATTCTAAGACGGCTTAGACAAGGGGATCCACTCTTCCCTTTTTTATTAATTTATGCGGTTGAAGCCTTTTATTCAGCTCGTCCTGAAGCTACAAATAGTAATGTATTTCATGACATCCATGTGGGTAATGACAAAGTGCACATTTCTCATCTTTAATTTATGGATGATGCCTTGATAATTGGAGAATGGTCTCATACTAATGAAAAGAACTTGTCTAGAATCCTTACTTGCTTCCAACCTGCTTTTGGGTTGAAAGTTAACTTCAACAAGCATAAATTTTTGGTGTTGTGGTGTCGATACCTCAACAATTGCTTGCCTTGCATCGTAATTTCCTTACATTTACTTAGACCTTCTATTGGTGCTAGAATATCAAGGTGTATTAGTTGGAAACTATAATTGATATGTTCCACAAGCGACTCTCTAAGTGAAAATCAAAGGTTATCTATTATGGTGGTCGCTTGACCCTTATTAGATATGTTCTTGGGAGTATATTATTTCTCCACCTTTATGGCTCCCAAAAAGATCGTTGTTAAACTTGTAAGTATTAGATGAAAATTCTTTTAGGGTAGATGCTTGAATGAAAATAAAATTGCTTGGATTGCTTTGGACAAAGTGATCGCTCTTAGAAATAAAGGGAGTGTTAATATTAGAAGACTAAAATTTGTAATCATGCCATGATTGCTAAATGGTGGTGGATGTTTCACATTGAGCCTCATGCCATTTGATGCAAAGTGATCAAGTCCTTTCATGGTCTGTCAGGAGGTCTTTATGATAACTCTGATCTCTAGGCTAACTCGAGTTGATGGTACCATATCATGAAGCTAAAAGATGATCTTGCAACCTTTGAGATTATTTTAAGCTCTCTTTTTATGAAGAAAACTAAGAATGGCAGTAACAACAACTTTTGGAATGATACAAAGATGTGTGGGGACCATCTTTGTGTCTCGTTTCCTCATTTATGTCGGTTAGAATCCAACAAAAGTTTAGTGATAGATGTCCTACTATAGGTGTTACTTAGCCCATACTTTATATAGCTCTAATATAACACCACTTATTATAGATTATGGGCTATTGGGTGTTGATTTCATTGGGTTTGGTGTAAAAGCATTCAATCCATTAATGAGGTAGAATAACATAATAACCATATAATCATTTTAACTAGTTGTATCTTTATGCTATTAAGGACACTTAGGGTTTTTGTTTAGATTTTTCTCAAAATTTCTCGGTTAAAGAAATAAGAAACCTTATCACCTCGTTTCACAACCCTGCCCATGTCAATTAAATTCCAAAATTAACATTCATACTTGGTGATTAACGAACAAGTGAATCGCCACTCGTATCAATCATGATCCTAGAGGTATAAACCTTGATTTAGTGTCATGCCCTGTATGTTATGGAGATGTCAAAACGGAAGATCAAGTCTTTGTATCTAGTAAATTGTGGTAGAACTTGGAAGGAAGTTAAAAAATGATGGAAAATTCCTATGGATCATCGCTTTATGTTGTTCCCAAATCTTAACCTATATCACAACATAACATGAATTGAATAAGCTAGAAAATAAGATGGAAGTTTTAGAGAGAGAAAGCTAGAGAGAAGGAATGGAATGGTAGATGATTATAACTTGCAAAAACACATACAAGAAATTACCAACACCCTCTCCATGTGTGGAGAGGTGTCTTTTATAGTCCAATGCCACATGTTGGCGTATGGGCTTTGAAAATAGGCTGGGCTTGGCATTTGGATGGGCTTAAAGCTCAAAACATGGACAATATTAGATTACAGTCTAAGCCCGTAAAACCCGACTAGTCTATTACAAACTAAGACTAATATTAACTAAGATGACCGAATTTATTTTTGTTTGACTTTAATAATTCTAAGGCTAACAATCTCCTCCAATGTAGAGGATATCTTCATTTGACTTTAAGCTTTGCCTTCTTTGGTCTTGGGTCTTTATCTTTTCTTGTTTGTAATGGGCTTGTTCCTTTATGCTTCTGTGATCTTGATTTGGAGCCTTTGTCTTTTGACATTGTGTTCTTGAGATCTTTAATCTTGCATCATATCCTTGTCTTGAATCATCTTGATTTGACTTTCTTGATCATCTTGTGTTTTTTACCGACATGCTCATACTCGTCTTGAAAGCTTGCAATCTCTTCTCTTTCATCAAGGCTAACAATCTCCCTGTAGAATGTTTCTAAGGCTAATTAATCTCCCTAGAAAGCTATTCTTTGTTTGACTTTAACGATCTTGTTCTTGATGATCAAAGTTGTTGAATATGATTTTGACATGTACTTGAGCTTTCTGACTGAATACATTCTGTTTCCTTTGATACTGAATGTTTGACTTTTAGGCTTAAGAATGAGCATGTGTCTATGAATGTGACGGTGCTGGATGAGGTCGTTACGCCATCGTCTAAACCTGCATATAAGTGTTAGTGATAAATAATAGATATGGACAAATCATGTCTTTGTCATTCGTCGATGTCAGTAACGTTAACCTCCGGTTCCGTAAGGACCATTTTACAGTACGAATACTGTACCTGTGATCAGGTAGATTCAATTTAGAAGAACCTCCTTGACAGGGTTTCCAGCTGTACTAGCTTGTTCTCATTATCGGAACGTCTCAAAGCAGACAACACGATAAGAGTGAATCAGTTAGTTACAATCTAACTGACTACGTCGTCAATTCATTTACTTGACCAAAATCGATATCTAGTTGACACAAGTTTGATTCATATAGAATCTCGCAAGTCACCTACCGTAGTGCTGTTTGATGATGAAAATGGAAGAATTTCCATTCGTCATTGTGAAATACTAGAGAGTATCACTCTAAATATTCTGGCAAGATCACAAGGTTAATGCATAGGACTCTTTGATACCACTTGTTGAATATTAAAGAACAATAAGTGCTTTACATGAAATGTGTCCAAATGATATTTATATTTTTGATCTCTTTTGGCTTTAGACTCGATTTGTGCACTTTGTTTTTAGTGATCGGAGGCTGGAGCTGATTGCCACCTTTTCAATATCAACAATCTCAGAGTAAGATGTCAATAGATAACATGTGTATCTCTGTGACAAGTGAGACAAGTATCTTTTAATTGAAACTTGAATGGCTAGGAAGGGTTTTGCATTGCATCACTGGGTCCATGATGTCTATCTTCAATACCAGAAATCATCTTTGTGATTATGATATATTAAGAATTGACCCGATTTTTGCCTGAGTTGTGTGGAGGGCTTCTTTCTTTTCACCCTTTATCTATACATTTCTTTTTCATTCTTTAACCCATTCAATCTTTAACAAGATGTCATCACTATCACCCTGTTGTGATTGTTCTGGTGATAACTCATGTCTTAGTCAACATTTTTCCCTTATTCTCATTCATATCCAATCATACCTAAGGACTTCTAATTTAACTATGGAATGCCCATGGGTAGATCCCTCTAATCCTGGTTGGATCATAGGACTTATACCTAACCTTAACCACCTTATAATTTCATCGACGTTGTGAGTTAATTGGTTGTTGGGTATCCATATCGAAACCATAAAACCATTGAAAAGCAATCAAAGTGTTTGATATAAATCAAGACGTTTTTAACACTTTGGGAGTTTTACCTTTTTGAAATAATCCCCCTACACATGTGCATCGAGATCCGAAATTGTGTCGCAGATGTGGGTAAAAGTTGTGCACTTAGAGTCTTAAAGATCATATTTTTCTAGATCACATTTTAATCACATTTTCTCCCCTTATCGAAAATAATAAATCTTTTAGTATTTTAGATACCAATTGATTAAAATTTAATACATGAAAAGTTTCATGGGAAGAAAAATGATACCACAGATTCACATGAATTATTCAAACATTTTTTGGTTTGCTCCCTTTTAAAAATATATGAGTGACGCCACTTAATAAAAATTTGACACCATGAGTAAAAAATGATATGACACCACAAATATGTTGAAGATGGGATAGGATGCCTTGGTATTACACACATGGTACAAATACTAGTATGTAAGACCATTCATCAGTGGACGTTATCCGAAGTTAAACGTAAGAGTATGTGAACATACCCAGGTGCTTAGTGGTGCTAGAGAAATGAGCACACAATTTTGAAATGACATTTATAAGGTCTTGAAAAATTGTGCTTAATCTCCACGTGAGTTTGACACTGAAGTACCACTTTTGAAATCCACTGAATGTTTTGGATACATAAAATTTAACGTTTATGAGATGTATCCAATAACATAAAAAGGCTTTTGGTTTTAAAAGCTCCCCTTCAAAAATTGATCCACATAAATATGACATATTTGAGAAAATTGATACCACAATTTCAAGAAATTATTTGAGAAAGGGAGTGTTGAACACACAATTTGAAAGATACCACAAATATTGAAGGATACCATAAGTATTTGACATTTAAAGTACTTGAAAAATTATGTTCAAGGATTTTACAAACAAATTAAAGAAGATTTCTCCTATATTTCTAGAGTAAGCGCACTGAAGCGTACACTCTCTCGTGACATTTGGGTCTGGGTTACAGTCTGAAGTAACTGTAAGCCATAGTCATGAGCTCAAAATGTTGAATGTTTTGTTTCATTAGCTCAAGACCCAAAAAGATTGACCTTTTCGTTGTTAGGATAAGTTATCTTTAAAGATACACTTTCCTTACGTTGATGTCCGGGTTATGTACTAAAATATACACAAGCCATAAGAAAAATTAGAAATGACATGTTTTAAAACGTTTGAACTCTTGCTCGAACTTAATTTATACACCCGTGTCTATGTTGATCGACATTTCTAGGTACGTAAATGTTATCGATTCGAAGAGACACGTCAAGAAGATTCTTTTTTGTATTTTTAAATTTTTTGATTTTGTATTTTGTTTTTGAAAGATTTTCTATTTTTGTATTTTCTTTTTCTTGGTTTTATATTTTTGTATTTGATTTTTAAATAATATTTATAAATCAAAATAAAGAGAAAAATCAAAAATATTTACAAGTCGAAGTTTCCATCAGTAGTGACTAGTGGTCCTAGAGTTGAAGTAGATAAAGTTGAATCAAATTGTTGTTGACGTTTATTGATGAGGTGTCATTTTATACACTATTTCGGGGTCATTTAACCCCTTAAATCATGCAAATATGCCCAGATTATGTGCTTAATCGTTTATTTTTAGGTTTTTAGCACTTGGATGGCATTTGGAGGGAATACACGTGACTTGGGTTCATTTGGAGAAGAAACGGACGAGATTACGGACTTGCACCAAGATTCACCAAGAAGTATTGTTCTTAGAGCTTGGAGACGGCGTCGCAGTCATAAAGCGACATCGTCGTGATCTATCTGGTGACGGTGTCTGGATATTGGTGACGACGTCACAACGTAGCCGACTTAAAGTGGATCTAGAACCATCTACGTGGCGACGGCATCAGGAGCATAAAGCGACGCCGTCGCGTCGATATGTCTATATATATATAACTAATTTTAGGGTTTTAGTGTGTAACTTTTGGGATAACTTTGTATAACTTAGGGAGACAAGCCCTAGTCCTTATAGCAGCTTCATAGGTCATATTTAGGGCCTCAAAACCCTATTATACTACCTTGGATCCATGTTTTAATTCAAGTAAGGTTATTTATCATTAATCATTCAATATGTCTATGCGTTGTGTGATTGATTTATCTTCTTACTTCCTTTATAACATGCGAGGCTAAACCCTCTTTTGTATTTTTCTTTTGGATTGCATGAAAGTCTGATTATAGATTCCTTTTATGGTGCTCTTTTTTTTGTTTGAATGTGCGTGTTAGGCCTTAGAAAACCAGCTTTTGTCTGTATCGTTGTTGACAAATCTAGGGAAACGCGAGTGCGTAGAAAGGATACCATAGGGTAACAGTCTTTAAACTACCTTGCCCCTATATGGTTGATCCCTCTTAAGGTATTTCACATGCATTTAATATACTCTTAGGGGCCTTGTAATAGTCTTCATACTACCTTACTTGTGCTTTGCCTTAACGGAATATTAAATAGACGACGGATTTGTGTAATTCGTTCATAACTTAGGAAATACTTACACATTACATCACAAGTGTGACAAGGCAACATGATTAGGAGAAACAATCTGATAAGTAATGCATGATTAAGTAAATACATTCAATTATCATAAAGTTATCACTCGTAGATTAGTTTATTAATTAGTTTAGTTATTGGTTTATCAAACCAACCTCTCAAACCATAGATTCACCTGCTTTCCTCTAAATATAAAAATACAAAAATAATCTTCTCTCAACCCCTAGAATTTTGTTAGACCGTGATCAAGCCTTCCCAACCTATTCCCCTAAAGAACGATAACAACCCCCGAGTCTTGCCTATACTACTACTACAACGGTTAGGTACTCTGCCTATGGAGTTGTAAAACTTCTTGTTGAAGTCCTACGATGGCGCATCAAGTTTTTGGCGCTGCTATCGGGGATTAGTTAGGTTTTGATCATAGTTTAACTTAGTTTTACTCTCTTGAATCCTTTCAAGTGAGACTTTAATTTCCGCATATTAGCTTTCTTGTAATCTATCTTTTCTTTGTGTTAATTGTTTCGTAATCCATTCTCGTCAACCACCATAGGAGACGAGAATCATATCCGCACTCTTGGAGACTACTCCAAACCTAGCCACAAAGGCTACAGGAATACCATCGAGCTCCCTGTAGGGAACAACGTGGTACCTCTTCGATCCGACACCATCCGGTTGGTGCAAAACGAATGCTTATTCTACGAACTTCGGTCCGAGGATCCAAACCAACACCTCAAGGATTTCCTAAAACTCGTGGACTCAATTGACCTTGACGGTAAAAACAGGGAAAGAATGCGCCTGCGTTTATTTCAATTTTCCCTTCGCGACTAAGCTAGCAATTGGCTTGAACATCTTCTAGCAGGATCCATCACCACATGGGAGGATCTTACTACTCGTTTCCTTACTCAATTCTTTCCATCGGTAAGGACTGCAAAACTTCGCAATGACATCCTGATGTTCCAACAACATCATGGAGAATCTCTATCTAAAGCATGGACTCGTTTCAAGGACTTACTATAAAAAGTCCCTCATCATGGCATCGACCTTTGGCTCCAAGTCTAAGTTTTTTATGACCATGTCAATCCCGTCACAAGATGAACCATTGACCAATCGGCTGGTGGTAAGCTTCGTGATCGAAACACCAAAGAATCCTGGGCATTATTATAGGACCTCTCCCTCTATGACAACAAAAGTTAGAACGACCCAAAGGATTTCGCTAAGCTGGTCAAGGCAATCACTTTGCCTCAAGATGTCCCGAGTACATCCGACCGCCGCCTCATCGAGCTCGAGAATCAAGTCCAACACTTGATGGAAGCTCATCTTGCCCTCACACAACCTACTCAAGTAAACAAAATCACTACCTCATGTGAGATCTACAGTGGCCCTACGACACTCAGTATTGCATGGAAGATCCTGAGCAAGCCTTTGTTAAATATGCATCCTCGCATATCGACAAAGCGGGAGGTAAGTGGTACACTTTTAAGCCCGAGCAAAACAATCTTGTTGACACCTACAATCCGCCATGGAAAAGTCACCCAAACCTTAGGTAGAGACAACCCCAAAATTCTCTAAATAAATTTTCAAACCCACCTAACCTGTTCTAACCCAACGGTTCGATCCCAAACCGTTCCTTCAACAACCATCCTCAAAGATTTAGCAATCAATCAAATCCAGAAGGACTGGTATACAGTTTCATGGCATCTCAAGACGCTAGACTGTCCAAGTTTGAAGCTGATTTCAAACAGCAACAAAGCGAGATGACCAACAAAATTGACACAGTGTTGAAGGCCATCACCGATCGAATAGCAGGAGTACTACCCAGCGATATGGTTAAGAACCTAAAACTGAGTACTTCCTCGGTTTTGTCTGCTCGTTTTTACCCAAATATGAACCCACAATGCTCAAACCATATCCATGGTTCGATCAACGCCGTCATAATCCATTTCGAGAAACAAAGCGACTCATATGATGAAAAAGCAAAATAGAATGTGGAAGAAGAAAAGGACAGCCCAAAAAAATATCCATGTCAACCCTTCCACGCCGTCTGATCCATCGGTTGCATTTATCACCGAAAAAGTCCTCAAATTCAATTCATTCTTCGAATCGCTGGGGTTGGTTCCTTAATCATCTAACACCGAGGTCGTTTGCACAAAGGGGAACGATGGAGAAGTTATGTTTATTGAGTTAATTAGAAAGAATAATGACTCTAGCGAAGTAGAACCTGAAGAGGAAGGGAGTACAACAACCAAAGGGGTAGGAGCAGAATATTTTGACATATTCCCAACTAGGAGTGAGCTAGGGTATTACAAATACCTTATGTGTGGCCCAATCCTTCAATATTTCTAAGGAACCCCGTCATCACGGAGGGATGCCCATCGAACCTCAAGATACCATGCAACATTGGTCATGTGCATGTGGAAAGAGCCTACATTGACCCTAACTCCCCTCTAAACATCATGACCCGAATAATGTATAATTAGATCATGAGGAGAAAACTTGACCCCAGTGAAAACACAAATAGAGGAGTTAGCAATTTCACAGGAAGGATTAAAGGGATGCATGTTTTTGTAGGAAACTTTACCTATGTTATAGGCTTCATGATTGTCGAGGATATTAGTTCAATCATAGACCCTAGGTTGTCGCAAGTAGTGCTAGGGAGACTTTTGTTGAAATATCCAACATGACTCACGACCCACTCAAAGGAGTAGTTAGGTTCACTGACGGAAACGACAAAGTTTCCTATAAGATGCCTCATAAGATAGAACAGTACAACTGATGACATCAAATAACGTCTATTTTATAGCATCATTTATCCTATGTAATTAACCAATTTGTATAATTATGGCAAAGAATTGTTACTTAATCGTTTATATTTGAGAATTGCAGTAATTACGGATTACTTGGTGAATATTAGCAAAAGGCGCGCATTCTGGAGCTTAAACGAAGACATTTTGAAGATTAGTATTCTGATAACCAATACGTTGTATCCATCAAGGAAGATACGGCGTATCTGTACCTGCACTCACCAAAGACCACAAAGGAAAGAAGATCAATACGCTGTATCCAGGGAAGGCAATACGCCGTATTCAAGCTATACGGGAATAAAATATTCTGGAAGATATCAAACGTGGTCCCTACTCCAAGAGACTCTAATACGTCGTATCCAATACCTTGGATACGCCGTATCGACACCGAATCCAGACCCTATAAATACAAAACTCAAAAATGAGTTTTAAGTGTGCTAAATCATATTCTCGATACCTAAACCAGAAAAGTCGATTTTTAGAGGAGAAAAAGAGCAGAAGAGGTCTTGAAACGCATTCCAATCCTTAGAAGACAACGTGTAATTTCTTGTACTTTTGTAATCGTTCAGTTTTTGGTATCATTCGTTAACTCGGTTAGTTTACCTTGGCTAGAACAATTACTCTTGTATTAATTATTATGTTTGAAGGCTAATACCTTCGGGTATTAGCCATTATTATGAAGATCTGAATATTTGGTTTTGTTTATATCTCGATTGCTTAATTTATCGTTGTATGCATGTTTAGGTTTATCAATTTATACTTGTTTACGTGCTTTTGTATGCGACCTATCATTCAACTGGATCTATTGATACAGACCAAGTAATCTAGATGCCGAGATAGCTCTCCATATAGTAATTTATACATCTAGAATCATAGGATCACAAATATTATCCTTTTAAAATCGTGCTAAGGATACGCTTCTGGCTTAACTAGTTAACGAAAATTGCCTTTGGTTTATTGAACATGTTGACATTCCATTGGATAGTTGGACAAGTGGACTACTAGTGTATAAATTGCCATTAAGCAGTAAGTAGGTAATGTCTCTATGAGATAGGGTTTAACAAGATCACCATTGCTTTAATCCCTAAGATAGATTATAATCAGGTAATAAGGATGCTTTATGTGATTGCTTTAATTGTAACAGAATTAATGTGTCTAGGTCTTAGGATGAAGTCCCGCCTAAGTCTAAGAATGATATGCCTCTTCGAGATAAGGAATCATTGCACTGAATAAACAAACCAACTTCTAATCCGATTAATGTTGGCTAATACAGTTTTCTATCATAAGGCTCAACCGCTCTTTTATCTTCTGTTAATTTGTGTTGGGATCTCAGATTTGATGATTACAAAACTACATATGCTTAAATGAAGACGAATGAAACAACAAGGTATTAATATGACACTTTGGTATTCTACATGAAGATAAGCATTGAAAAGTCAAAGAATATCAAAGATAAATGAAGGTTTTAATTAGTTTTAATTAGCTTCCTAATACAATTAATTAGCTTCCTTTGTAAGCCTTAATATCCCTCTATATAAAGGGTATTAGGTGTGTAGGCTTTAGATATCCAAAATAGTTAGAATAGCAGACTTCTCAATGAGAGTCTTGCAAAAGAGTGTGTGTGTTTACGTTTAATAGTAGTAGTTAGTTTATTAGATAGTTAGTGTAGCCTTAAGGATTGTGGAACAGTTTGTAACCATTTATTCTGATCAAATTAATGGAGGCCTGAATGTTTAGTAGTAAAACCTTGTTTAACAACATTACTGTTCTTTATAATTTCCGTTGTGCTTATTAATGTTGTTTGTAAAACTAATCCTAGATGGGCAAAACGATCTCAACATGTGGTATCAGAGCGGGTTGCTCTTGATATCTAGGGTTACAAGGTTTTTAATTTCGTGTTTATTTTTTGTTTTTAAGTGTACAAGCAGATTCGGTGATAATAGGGTTTTTTCTCAAACCCTAATTCTGTAAAAGCAGAAAAAGATGATGTTGTTGTTGCTCGAACCTCGTGAAGAAAAGAATAAACCCTAATTCCATCATGACACAAGCAGATCGTGACTTGGGTTATGGTCACGTTTATATCAGAAGGTTAAAGTAAAGACATCATGGTCATGATTCTAATAGCAGCAGGAGTGGCGCAGGTATGATCAAGGGTTAAATGCATAAAGGTTCTGCTAGGGTTTTCGTTGCACCAAATTAGGGTTTCCAAAACTCTAAAATTATTTGACTTTATATCTGATTGCTTATGAAGAAGGACGAACAGTAGCAGGTACATTTAATGTTTTATTTATGATGTTCGTTGTTGGTCGTTTGTGATGGAGTGGCTATTGAAGTTGTTTCTGGATTCATGTTATAAGGAGAAAAAGAAGCAGGTGTTATGATTATTGTTTAGGGTTTCATGATGGTGATGCTAATTTAATTGAAAACCCTAAAACATGTGTTTTTTGTGTATGTTTATGGAAGCAGTTGGTTGGATGCGTGATTTATGGAAGATTGGTTATGATTTGGAAATAGTATCTTCAACAATAAGAAATCTCTGATTTTTAGGGATTGCATATTTACTTCCATATATGATTGAATGTGTTTAGTAGCAAGTTAAGAAAACAGCAACAGATCAAGGGTGTGAAGTTGATTTATGTTGCTCGTTTGATGGATGATTCATAATTGGGCTGTTTATTGAAAGGCCCAAATAATGCTGCTAGTTTACTTGGTTAGTACTGCCAAGTATATTTATAATACTGTTCGTGTGGTTAATACTGCTATTGTATACTTAATATTATTGGTTTCTGGATAGATAGTACTGCTAGCGTATAGCAGTTAATACTGCTAGGATTCTATTGATTTTTAGTACTACCAGAGTACTTTAATACTGCTAGCATTGTCCGATGTTGGACAACAGACGCATATGGATCTCGAATAGAACTATTGTTCACAATAGTTTATTCTTATTAGATATATGGCTCCCTTTGGATTTATTGAAGAGGTGATTACGAAGACAATTGAATATTGCTTATTTGATGTTGTAGTTGAGTATTTCGGATGCGTGTTTGATAAGTGAGAAATCACATATCTTTATTATATCCAAATTGGCCCTTAAATGATCAAAATGTGCATAAATATGCTTGTATATGTGTATTTTGTAGTTTATGAATGTATAGGTACGGATGTTGCAAAAACCACAAGAAAACGGTCAAAACCGAACAAACACGGACACGGGAAAGGAAAGAGTGCAAAAGAGCCAGAAGTTTCTAGCAAATGGTCAAATCAAAGTCAAACTTGGTCAACTGGTCAACCACAAGAAGACAAAACCCCAAAATTACCAAAACAGTCCCATAAGTAAAACCATTTTACATAAAAAATCCCTAAAGCCCTAACACCGTTATCTCTTTAAATATAAAAAGATAACGGTCGTTATCTTTCTATAATAACCCGAACAAACATACACGGGCCCATATCCAAAATAAATATACCCCAACCCATGGTCAAAGCCCACATCACCCGAGTCAAACCCTCCTATTCAGTTAAAAAAGGCGCCAAGGGAAAATTTACTATTCATCATCGTTCTCGACGATTAACCCCACTCAAATCAAAGGGTAAAATCAAATTGATTGCGTGGCTCAACAATTCAAGCACCAAGCTCCTATATGGCAAAAGGAAACGTCACTTGAGGCTCTTATTGGTCAAAAACAGGACAAGGAGGACACGTGGGCATTGAAAGAAGCACACCAATGATTGGATTTTTACACTAAATCTAGTGCAAAAGAAACACACAAGGTCTGACACACGGAATGCCACGTTGGCAATCCGTGTGCTCATCATATCAATCCAACGGACCATAAATGAGATCAAAGGATTAAGGGCTAAGATCATGGATAAGAGGAGCGGGCTAGACTCCTAGAAGCTTCACTCCAAGGCTATAAATAGAGAGCAAGCCTCACACACACGGCATCTCATCTCCTTTTTCCCGTTTTTAGTAGTTAGTAGTTTAAGTAAAATTTTCATTTTCATGTAACTTGCTCTTGTAATTTTCATTTTCAAAGTTTTGTATTCAGTTTTAAATCAATAAAATCATAGTTTACTTGTTCACAATCTGTTTTTACCTATAAGCTTTTATATATCTCAAATGCTTTTGTTCAACTGTTTCACAAGCTACTCTTATAAGCTCTTCATAAGCTCTCTGAGTCTCTAAGCTCAGATTGAGCTCAAATTAGTCATTTAATATACTTAAACTCTTAAAATCAGATTAATACCTAAGCTATATGGATCTAAGCTACTTGGATGATAAGCTTACTCTGGAAGAGCTTATTGGACTTTACTAGCTTATCCTTGTGATAAGCTAGAGCTTGTTGACAGCTCTTTGAGCAAATTAAGCCTTTGTTTAGCTAAGGCATTTGTAAGTTCTCATTTATCTTTTCTGTCCTTAATTTCTTGGTTTAAATCTGCTTAATTTGCTTATATACTTGCTTATTTGTGCTTATAATTGCTTATTATGTCTTATTAGTTAAGTTTGATTATCTGTTTTTAGCTTCAATAGTCTAGATCATAGTTTTCATAATTTTGCTTCTTAAATCATTAAAAATCTAAAAAAAATAAGCATTAGCTTATTAAATGTTAGTTTTGTTTATTCAGTTGCTAAAATCTGCTCATTAGATTGTTAATAAGCTCATCAACATTTGGTATTTGATACTTGTTCACTAGATCTCTATTTCATGAGCTCAAATGAATTTAGATAAAAATAAGGGGGTGTTTGGCATAGCAGTACTAACCACAAGTTAGTACTGCTAGCGGCCATTTGGTTTTCGGATTTTGGTTTTAATCTTTCATTTAAATATGTTTATGCTAGATTTATTAATTAGATTAGAGTTATTTAGGTTCTCATAAGTTAGTTTAATATATGTTCAAATCTGTTAAATTCTAGTTTGGTTTATAAGCTCTAATCACACCTGATAATTGTAGTGTCCTTATTTGCTCTTAGTTGTGTTTTTAATAAGTGTAGAAGTCATTGACATTAGGTCTGCATTTAAGGTTTTTAACTTTGGTTCAAATTGTGTCAACTGCATCAGCAGTATTAAGTGTCAAGTAGCTTTTTTCATCATCAATTTTCAGAAGGTAATTGTAGGAATTAGATTTAGATATTTAGCACACAATTAGATCTAGGATAATAGTTAATTGGTTTCAATTTGCTTTTTGAAGTTAAGCTCATTTGATCATCTATTTTTAGCTTTTAAAATAACTTTGTCTTTTCAAATTCAAAATCCAAACTCAGCATATGCTGAGTTAGATGTATGTTTTCAAAGAACTTTTTCTATAAGCTCGTGTTGTCACAATCTCTTTCAAAAAGCATTTTTTGAGTAGCTAGTAGGTCTAAGTTTCAGCTTCTTTAAGCTCTTTTGTCTTAAAAGTCCACTAGCTTATAGGAAAATAAGCTCAAAGTAAGCTATTTGGTCTGTTAGGTTTTAAAGTTTTCATAAAAGCTTATTTGAATTTTAGCTTATAGCTTTCCTCTTAGTGCTTATTTCTGTCAATAATTAGCTTTTTAGGGTAGACTTTAGCTATTAGTTGCTTATTAGACTTTGTTGAGTGCTTATTTCACTTTGAAGCTTATAGAGTTTTTCAAAAGCCAAAAAAATAAATAAGTAGTTAATATTCTGTCTGATTTGATTAAGCATTTCTAGCTTATTTGTCAGCTTTTAAAATAATTGTTTTCACAAAAGTTTTTGTTTATAGCTTATCTTCATTTTTGCTTTTTAAGGTTTCAAAAATAAAAAAATAGCAAAAAGCAAGGCCTGGGACTCGAACCCACGACCTTGCCTTTGAACACACAGATACTTAACCAACTTGCTACATTAGCTCATCCGTCCCTTTTCCCTTTCATTTTTGTTTTATACACATTTTTCTTTTGTGGCTTATTTATAAGCCGTAGCTTAACTTAGTTTATTCAGGGCTTATTTGATTAGTTGTTTGCTTGCTATTATTTTTCCCTTGTTCCTTGCATAGTTTAGGACTTTTTGTGATTTTTCAAGATTTTTCTCATTAATAGATTAATTTTTATCATTTTTCTTGGTTTAAATATTTAGAAAATCAATAAAAATAGAAAAATAATTTTTAAAAATACAAAAAAATAGTTTTTAGTTTTAGAATAATTACTTTAAGATTTACATGCATTAAAATCATTTTTACCATTTTTAGATTTTTAATTTCATTTTTAAGGTTTTTAATTTAGTTTTATAAAATAGAATTTTATTATAAAAAAATAGTTAAAAATGGTTTTCTGAATTTTTATCATTTCTTAGATTTTTCTAAAGTTTAAAATCATTTTTTAGAATTTTTAGGAATTAATTTGTTATTTTCTAGGATTTTTAATCATTAAATTAGTTTTTAATTCATATTAAATACAAAAATAAAAAAAATAAAAAATAATTTTCTTTTTCTTAAAATTTTCTTTTGTCTTAATTTAGGTTTAGAAATTAAATTTGCATTCGTAGGTTTTAATTTTATCTTAGTTGCTTATTTGTCGCGTTTTCTTCGTGCCCGTTATTTGTTTTCTTGCTTAATTGTTATCGTTTGCTTATTTTAATTGTTGATTTCAATTAGTAGAAATAGATAATCAAATCAATCTTCGTTACCATTCAAATCATTGTCCAAAAACAAACGTGATCTCAATTTCACAATTCTTTGGGTGAAACGACCCGGTAATCACTTACCGGTAATATACGTATTATTATATGTATTTGTGAGAATTTTCCTTTCTACTTTTGTCCTCAAGGGTAGTTTGGTAATTCATATATATTATATTATTTTATGTGTATAAAATTACTACGTCAAATTTTTGGCGCCGCTGCCGGGGATTTGTGATTAAGATTCTTTCGTTTGAAGTTTGTCGATCGTGATTTGGAGAACCTTTCGTCTTCGAAAGTTATGCTTTCAAGTAAATCAAAAATATAAAAAAATTAAAAATATAATAAGTAAAAAAAAATATTTTTCTTTTCTTTTTAGTATAAGTAGAAGTATAAAAACAAAAATACAAAAATATTTCCTTTTCTCGTTTCATTTCTCATTTCATTTGTTCGTTTAGTGCATGCGCACTAGAAATTCCTATTTTCCAAATAATTCAAACGTCATCATTCCGAGACATCGAAATAAAGGACGTGCTCCAAACATAGTCGAACCCGAGCTTCGTACTATCGTTGCACTAATGGTGGAATGTACAATGGAAGAGCTACTCCGTGCACCCACGGAAGGGTATGGAGAAGCTATTGTTTTACTAGAAATTAATGCGGATCATTTTGAAATCAAAACGAATTTGTTACAACTAGTTCAAGCTAACCCGTTTTACGGATATGAGAGGGAAAATCCCCATGCTCATATCAATAGTTTCAAAATGATTACCTCGACTTTACGATTTAGGAATGTGCCTAACGATGTGATTAAGCTTATGATGTTTCCATATTCGCTCGAAGGAGCCGCTAAAACTTGGTACGAGAAAGAACCTTCGAATTCGATCTTGACTTGGGAGGATCTCGTGAACAAATTTGTGAATCAATTTTTCCCTCCTTCGAAAACCACTCACTTAAAGAATGAAATTTCTCGTTTTACACAAAAATTCAAGGAAACTTTTAGGCATGGGAACGATTTAAGGAAATACTTAGAGCTTGTCCTCATCATGGATTTACGGAGTTAACTCAAGTTGATACCTTTTATTACGTTTTAAACGAGAATGAACAAGACTCCTTAAATGCCGCGGCGGGTGGAAATCTTTTGAGTAAAACGACTAGAGAGACTTTAAACAAAATTGAAAATAAATCAAAAGTTCGTTATTCATGAAATAGATCAAATGTTTCTAGGATGAATGCTACTTCTAGTAAAACGGATGAGAGAATTGATAAGCTTGCGGATCAACTTTCGACCTTAGTCGAGATTGTTTCTAAAAAAGTTGTCACTCCAGCTCCGGTTAAGGCGGTTGAGGAAACTTGCGTTACTTGTGGTGGTGCCCATTCTCGGTATAATTGCCCGGCTACTGATAACAATCAAGCTAGTGTTTGTGCGACTACGGGTCCTTACAATCAAGTTAACCCTCCGAACCATGTTAGTAATCAAATGGCACCACCAAGTTTTGCTCCGGTGCAAAACAATGGTCAAAATAGGTTCAATAATCAAGGTCAATGGAATAATTTTAATCGGGAAAATAATTTTCATGGAAATCAAGGTTTTCAAGCTCAAAATAACCATGCTCCGAATATTCAAAATCAAGGATTTCAAAACCAACCGTTTCAAGTTCCTAATAATCAAGTTCAATAAGAGTTTTCAAATGATTTTTCAAGTTACAAGAGAAATAATGATCAAATGATGAGAAACATGCAAAATCAAATCAACTCGTTGAAAGGAGACCTTAAGAATGAAATTCAAAACACGATAAAATCTCAACAAGCCGTCATGATGAATCAACAAACTACCTTTCAAAATAATTTGCAAAACATGATATGTGGATTGTTTCAAAACCAAGCCTCAACTTCGGGTACTCTTCCGAGTAATACCATTCCAAACCCGAAGGGTGAGATGAAAGTGATCACTACTCGAAGTGGTGTTGCTTACGAGGGACCCTCGATTCCTACTAATCCTTCTCCTAAAAAGGTAGTGGAACGAGAAACCAAGGAGACAACGGATAAAGAGCAAACAAATTTCCAAGGAAGTACCGCTCAAATCCCACCTCCGGTTATCCCCATTTCTATTCCGGAACCCGATGTTTCCCAAGTACGCGTTTTTCCTAAAACCACTCCCATTCCTGGATCCGATATGTTCCGAATAATTTACTAAGCCAAATTATTCCATATCCTTACAGAACGTGTGAGATGATCATAAGTCTCGTGACAAAGCTTATGAATCAAATGAAAGAAGATCTTCCAAATCTTTAGATGCGCTTCGACATTAGTTATCGGCGGAAATGCTTTACTTTTAATGCCACGATTTGCTCCTATCGGATTTTTTAAAAGTTTGCTCATGAATAAAGGAGAAGTTTTGCTTGAGTTATGCTTAGAGATACCATTGATTTGGACACGAGGGAGGAATTGCTCGGCAATGCCTCCTCAAAAAGCTTTGTTCGGGGAAAAAGCTGGAGATCCGGCAATTCAGCATTTTATTTCCATTGTTGATTTCCAGACATTTGAATATAAATGTAACATGATGTCACGCCTTAGCCGACTTGGCAATTACTGCGTAGATATAAATCTAATGCCCCTTTCTATTTGGAAAAAGGAAAAAAAATAAAAAAATAAAAAAAAAAATAGCTTTCCTATTACCTTAAACTTACACCAAAGGATGACTTTAGAGTTAGCAGGATTTCCGATCGTATTACTTATCCTAAAGGACTCCGCCGGGGGAAGACGTTTTTTTTTTTTTTTTGTCAAAGTTGGGCAAATTTCATTTCTACAGACTTTGTTGTTTGTCGATTTCAAAAGCCGATCCTCGGAGTACCTCTCATAACTTGGGAGATCCTTTTTGAGGAAACAGTGTCTGTGCACTTTAATTGATGTTTTTTATGGACGAAAGAAATTAAACCTTTCGGGTTGATAACGAAAGCCGTTTATTTTAATTTAGATCAAACCACGGAGAATATTTTTTCCTCTACAAATGATTGTTAATTCGGTAAAACCGTATTGACATCATTGAGGCCAGTTTGTGAGGAACGTAATACTCTGGAATTTTCTAAGGACTTTCTAATTCTTTGGGTGGCAATCCACACACATCCACCCCAACGTCAGAGCCATTTACTTCCGAATTCATTTTGAAGAAATGAAAGTTATCTTAAGATTTGATTCGATTTCAATGGGAAATTGTCATGCAGATTTCTTGATCGGGAGGGAAGAGTATTTGTATTTAATCGAAATAAAAAAAAAAAAAATTTATTAAATAATGACCTTGTTTTTTTATTTTGTTTCAACTTCCTCCGATGGACCTTAAACAATGTCCTAGTGAGTGACAGGTCGACGGTGGCAAAATCTTTAAATTGAAGAGCCTCCGGAATTAGATGTTATTGTTTAAAAGGATTTTTTTATCGTCTCACTTTTGGGAATATGGCGTTACTTAGCGAAAAACGACAAGGTTTACCTGTAATTATTGCAAAAGGTTTTATATGGATGATGAAAAAGCATTCTCTTTAAAGGTGCTTTGTAAAATCACATATTAAATGGCATATTGCTTGGAAAATTCACCGACATCAAGTGGTATCGACCCTTCTTTTTTGTACACACAAAATCTTGATTGGAGGATGATTACATACCCACGGTTCAAACGTCAAAGACGTGCGGTTGGTGTTGATGCGTAGTTTAACCTAAAAAAAAATTCACGACATTAACGTAATCAAAAAACGGAGAGGTTATTTTTAAACTTCCTTGATGCCGGAATGATTTACCCGGATCTCCGACAGTTCCATGGGATTCCCATGGGTTAGTTCTAATGCATTACGTGTTCCTCAAAGAAAGGTGGAAGGAAAGAAATAAACCTGTTTTGTTGCTAATGAAGAAGGAGAATGAATTTAATTCGACACGTTTTAGTTACGTGGTTTTGCGGAGAGGTTTGAAATAGACTATAGGAAAAATCCAAAAAATTAGGGATAGTTAGTGTAAATATAAAAAATGGTGAAAACGAGACTTGTCGAAGCTATTGATTCCTTAGTTCCCCTTGACGAACACTTAGCTACTTTTCGAGGTTATTAGTCGAGGGGGATTGAGATTCTTGGTTTTCTTAAGTGTTTACTTCATAACATTGCGTGAGGACACGGCAATATCTTAGTATGGGGGATTTTGGTATGTGCTTAATTACACATACCATTTTCCATTAAAAACGGACTTAAATGACTAAAAACGTACCAAAAATACATTGTATTTGTATGTTTTGCATTTGTATTGTGCAGGAAACGGATATTCAAGAAAAGGACAAAAACAAAGCTAAAAAGGACAAAACCGAGCACGAGAATGAAAAGAGCGTGAAGAAACAGTCAAAGTCAAAAAGTCAACCCCGGGAAAGTCAATGGTCAAAGCCGAGCCAAAACCGAAGAAATATTAAATGGGCCCACCCAGACCCATCTAATGGGCCGGGTCAGCCCATTTATAGACTACAAGAAAACCAAATGGGCCACAAAGGCCCAAAACCCTTTTACACCCAAACCGGCCCAAGATAAGCCCAAATACAAGTCTAGGGGGCAAAACTGCCAACCCCCTAAACTTGTATCACACAAGGACCATGCATGTAATTAACAAGTACGAGTTGAGGGGGCATTTCTGCCATCTCCCCAAACACATATCACCATAAGGACTAAGGGTTCAATAGGATATATATGGTTGAGGGGCCAAATTGTCAAGTCCCCAAACCTTTCCCCTGATTCCCAAAAACAAACTTTCCCGCCCAAAAGAAACCCAGGACAACTCTCGGGTTGTCTTCCCCCTTTTTACCCTGCAATACCAAAACTATACAAGGGATAAAGCCCTCACCTTCAACCCACTAAAACCCTTTCACATGGTGCATTGCCATGTTGGCAATCCCACACCTTTCAAGAACAATCCAACGACTGCCATGAAATCAAAGAAGCAAAAGGGATATCAATGGCCAAGATTGAAGCTTCAAGCCTCTCACAAAAGAAACACAACCTGGAAGACCAAGTCTTGAAGAGAGTAGTATAAATTTAGGCCATTTGTAACCGAATATGGCATCTAGTTCTAAATTAAGTTTTTTTTTACTTATTGTAGTCTTTTATCAGCTTATTGTAACTTTTTATTCACCCATGTACTGTTTTCAAAGTTTAATGAAGTTTTGAGGTTTATATGTTAAAATTCAAAAATAAAAATTTATGTCAAAGGCAATGGAGCATGGTAAATTCAAGATGGCTATGGTTTTAGAGCCTCATGGGAGGCATTAGGTGTGATTGTGGTACTTGATTTTAGTCAGGAAAGCTTAATGAGCTTGTAAGCTCCTTATTTTCATTTTCTTAAAAAGTTACTGTAGCATTGCTTAATTGTGCTTATTTCTGTCTTTTCTTGCTTATTATGCTTAATTAGTGTTAGTTTATGCTTTTGAATCAATTGCTCTTACTTGTTCTTTAAATCTGTCAATTTTAGCTAAACCTGTCAATTGCTTATTAAGCTTATTTGAGTGCTTAATATTTGTTGGAAATTGATCATTAATGCTTAATAAGTTCATATAATAACTTGTTTTTAAAAGCCTTAGCTTAAGTCTGTTTAAAACAGTCTTAAAATGGTTTTCAAATTCTTAAAGGGGTGTTTGGGTTAAGACCCAAAGTGGGTCATTTTGGTGTCAAAACCCCTTGGGTCATTTTGACCAGATTGCATAACCATTTTTAGTTAGTATAAGTTAGTTTTTATAGGTTTTGAGAGTTTAAAATTTGGTTTTAAGGTTTCTATAAACCACCCTTTGAATCTGTGGTGACAGAATTGATTCAAAGGGCTTGGTTGGTTAAGCTTGTTTGTGTTGGCTTTTGAGCCTCATTTTGTGTTCAAATTGGTGTCAAAGTAGAGTAGACATAGAGTCCTTGTGGTTCACTAAGCTAGTCGAAATTCTGTCAACACTTAGAGTAAATTTTTCATTGTTTTTAGAGTAGCCTCTTTGATTCTCAAATTTAAGTAAGTAAAAAATGTTTTTAGCTAATGAATCTCTGAGCACAAGCTCATTAGGGGCTTGTCTCAATCTGTTTTAGCTTATTTATCTATTTAGAGCTTATTTGGTGGCTTATCTCAAGGGTTGCAATTAGCCCTTTTAGCCTGCCAAACCCATAATCCCCAAAAGGGTGCCCTGGTGCAAAGGGTTATTCTCTCAGCCCTTTTAAATTGCTTATTTGCTTTCTATTTTCATAGTTTTTAGCTTTTTTAGAAAGATCTTAGGCTGAGTTTAAGCTTGTTCAAGCTCAGACATTGAAACCCACTCTAAAGGGCTTAAAAATAAGCCCCAAAGGTGGCCCTCAAGGCTGTTTGACCTGTAGTTTGAGCATCTAGGCTTATTTGCTTATTTGGGCATTTCTGTCTGTTTTGTTTGCTTAATTTAGGTCATGTATGCTTATTAGGATAGTCTAAGTCCTTTTGTTTGCTTATTTCAAACTGCATTGTGCTTATTTGTTCTTATTCAGCTAGCAATACTAAGATTTCAACTAGCAATACTAACTCTTAAAGTTAGTATTGCTGAGTTCATAAGCCCATTTTTAGCTTATTTGGTGGTTCTTAATTGTTCTCTTTTGATCTTAGTTGATTATTGTGTGTAATTTTGTATCTGTGATTGCTTATTTCCCATTTGTTTTGCTTAATTATACTTAAAAATATCCAAGAAGAAGAAAAAGCCCCATTTTTGCCTTTGTTGTACATTAAGCAAATCTATTGTTGCATTTTCTTCTAGTCTTATTATAGCTTATTTTTGTTTCAAAATGTATTTTGATTGCTGAATTAAAAAGATTTTATGTTAATCTTTTAGGATTTGCAAGTAATTAAGCCATAATTTTCTGTTTGGTGGCTTAAATATAAGCCCAAAGTGGCATGTTTGTCTGTTCCAAAGGTGCCTAGTTGCCTGTTTGGTTCCTGTTTGTGGCCAAAAGTGCTTAATAGCTTATCTGAGCTTATAGCCTTTTGGTTTTGCTTAACTCTTGTTTAGGAATGCTTATTAGGTCTATTTAGTAAGCTTTCATAAGCCCACTCTCATTGTACTTAGCTTAATTTGTATAAAAAGCTTAAACAGTTTTAGTTAAACTTAAAAATCAAAAGACTGAACTAGCTTTTTCATTCCATTGTGCTTATTTAGTCTGAATTTGCTTATTCGGATTGTTAGGGATCTGTGTTTGCTTATTTGCCTTTCCCATTTGCTTATTTGATCTTAATAAGCCATCTAGTTTAGCATTTAACCTTAGTTTAAAAAGTAAAGTGTTCTGTCTGTCTTATTTGTGCTTTTTCAGCTTATTTACTTAGTTTCATCCAAAAGTCCAAGTTTTAAAAGTGCTTATTTTTGTGTGTTTAACAAGTCCTAAAAGAAAAGTTTTCAAAAAAAAAGGGGAAAGTGGAAGTCAGGGGTGAGCTAGGGCTCGAACCCCCGACCTCAACACTCTCTCCCTTTTACACACACTCTACCGTTGTGCTACAATAGCTCATCCGGTAGAGTTTGTGTTTGTTTTATTCTTATACACGTTTTAGCCAAATAAGCTTATAAACTGTTTTGATTTTTAACAGCTTATTGCGATAAGCTGTGTCAACCAACTTATTTTTCTAGGATTCCTTATAACTTTAGCTATTTTCTGTATTTTTCCAGAATTTTATAAAATAGTTTAGTATTTTTTATAATTTATTTTCATTAAAAACTTAAAAAATTCAAAAAAAAATAATATATTAATCAGAAAAATATAAATCTTTTTTTTAAATTTTCTTTTATTACATAGTTTCTAGGAAAAATATTAGTGTTTTCATAGGGTCATTTTTGCAACTCTTCACTTTTTAAAGAACGGGATTCGATCCCGTTCTCGTTCTTTCTCGTTTTTAGCTCAAAACACCTCCGTTTTTGTTCTAATTTTTTTATTCTTCATTTTTAGTCATTTTAGCTCATTTAAAGTAAAAAATTTACATTAGGGTTAAAATTAGATAATTTAGGTTTTTAGCTCGCGTTTTTACGTCACCGTTTTAGGATTTAAGTTAAATTACTTTCGTTTTAGGTTTTCTTTTGCTTGATTTTGCATTTTTACTTGTAGTAATAGAAAACCAATCATAATCTTGTCATATTCAAACATCAAATATCAAATCGTCATTCGATTTTCAATTGCACACCTCGTTGGGACATAACGACCCGGGAAATCAAACTTCCGGATATATATTGATTCTATTTGTGAATTTTGACTTTTTGCCTTGGTCAAGGGCAATTGGTTGGGATTTGCATTGTGTTATATTATATATATACTATCAAACGAATCAATTTTTGGCGCCGTTGCCGGGGAGGCTGTGAAACGATTATCGTAACGTTTGACAATTTGTGTTTGAATTTGTGAATATTTCTTCTATTTTTATAAAAATATAAAAAATACAAAAATATTTTTCATTTTCTTTTATTAGTATAATTATCATATAAAAACAAAAGAAAAATCAAAAAGATAAAAAAAAATTCCATAAAAAGAAATAATAAATAAATTCACCAAGTTGGTAAAAGAACACCAACATATAATACTTTCCATTGAAGTATTATCCATCAATAAGTTCCCAAACAAAAGATTCAAAAACTTGCCATTTGTGTCGCTTACGACGTACGGCTCACCCCGATTTGATTAACAAACTATAAGGTGGGTATAAGGAGGGTTGTTCCGAGGAACTACGACCCGAAAGGAGAAAGGATTTTAATAGCTTCGCGCTTTCCTACTCCTCCGCTCGCTTGTGCGTTTTTCATTTGGAGAGCTACCGTGAAGTAAGTTTGATTGATGGTTGAAGTTGTCCTACCTCATTGTCCGTTAAAATAAATTGTGAATAAATCATTGAAAAACTAAAAAAAATTAGTGTAAATTTTCTTTTTATATTTCTATTTTGTGCATGCGCACCCGTTCTCAAGCCCGTAAATGTCGACAACAA
>BQNB010098465.1:0-22056 GCA_026074375.1 Tanacetum coccineum
GTTGACCTACACCTGAATGACATTGAAGACATACTTCTTCTTGCAGTTTAACACAAGTTATTCCAACTTGACGACAGTGACATTGTTGACTTTATTGTAGCCCTTTGCATGTTCACAAGAAGTCTTATCATCAAACTTCGAGTTGAGGATCACCAACTTGGTGTAGAGAGTTACCAAAAGAAGCTTAATATCAGCAAACCTCAGAAGACCTTTCCTAAAATCGAATTCAAAGAACTCTACACTCCATTATAAAAACTACCAGGGGTAATCTATGATGACTTGAATAAACAGAAAAGAGTGATGCGGGCTGATGAGCTGTATAAGTTCTCGGATGGGACACTTAAGACTATTCTCGATGAGCTTCATCACAGAATACTCGATTTTTGTCTAGGATACAATGAGGAGATGTCTAGGAGAAAGTGGACGACTATTGACAAAAGGAGGTCGGAGCTTATGGTAAAGTTGATTGATAAGCAAATGCGTAAAAGGCGGATCATAAGGAATCTGGAGAGATTGGTTGGTGCTCGGGAACTCGAGATGGACTACAAACTGATGAAACGAACCGATTGATTGTAAGGTCCAATCTCAAATCTTATCTTGTGAATAATGTGAATATGTAGCTTAAACTTAAAAAATAGGCAAGTATATATAGTGTTTGAGTGCTAATTTTCTAGAATTTTTCAATAAATTCAAAAAATTTCAAATTAACGTACTCAACATTATTTATAATACCCTCTTAAATTAAGGGGGGGCATTAAAATGTTTCTAATAAGGCTTGTTAATAATCAGAACATTTTCTTCCTCAAATAGTTTTTCAAACATATTTGAATCAATTGATATCCAAAATATTAAGAGATTTGACATTTTTGATAAGGGGAGAAAATGTGATTAAAATATATGACTAAAGATGTCATCTTGATAACGCCTAAATTATACATGTTTTCGGCGGCATTATTTGCATTTATTTGATCATTTCTCATGAACTTTTGGTACTTAATCAAGTATATTTGCTATTATATGTTCTAGGTATGTGTCGTGGAAGAAAACGAAAGAATACACGAAGATAAGAAGCTTAAACGAAGAAGTAAACTCAAGATAAAGATCCCCCGACACTTGTCCACTGTTTTGGCCATAACTGGAGCATACGAACTCGGATTGAGTTGATTCAAGCGGCCACAGAAAGAGAATTCAATTATCTACAACTTTGGAAAAGGCCACTTGCTGAAAATACCAAAAGTGTGCCGCACTTGCCCAAAAACCGGCGCACTTTCTGTCTAATCAGCCTTGTTCACTGTTTTGATCATAACTCGGTCATACGAACTCCGTTTTAGTTGATTCAAGCGGCCACGCGAAGAGAATTCAGTTGTCTACAACCACGCGAAAGACCAAGTGCTAGAAATGCCAAATGTGCGGCGCACTTGTAAAAAAGTGCGGCGCACTTTTCCATCAGAACTGAAAAGTCGGGCATTTAATGAAGACAACATTTACACCTCAAGTGCGCCGCACTTATTTGTAAGTGCGCCGCACTTGGCCCCCGAAACAGCCTATATAAGGCCCCTTTGCCTCTCATATCTCACACAACTCTCACACACAATTCCCCATTCGTTTAGAACACTCCAAGTGGGTGTTTTTGGTGATAAAGGCCTGAGAACCTTTGATCCAAACCACCTTGATAACACAAATCATCACCACCATTAGAATCAAAGTTCTTGAAGAAGTTGGATAGTCTTGGTTGAAGTTCATCATTGTTCTTAGGTTTTGATCCATCAAAGAAGCATAGTTGTAGTGTTATTTCGAATCTATAAGCGATTGTGACAGAATTGTTCATAGTTTCTGGATTTTGCTTTGAATATAATAAAGTGTTCTTGGGAAATTCTTGTGAAATCACCATACTTTGCTCTTGGAATTGGTATGAATCTTGTTACTCTTTTGAATATAATCTTTGTTGAATCCATGATGAATGTTATGTGTTTTGTTACTCTGATCATGGAGTAGTAATCTTATGTTTGTTTGGGCATATTGTGATCTTTGATATGGAGCGTTTGGATATGTGTTTATTGAAATGGTTAAACATGATTTTCTAAGTGTAAAGGCCGAAAGGATACTTATAAACTTATGTTTTATCATTCCACTTAATATATTGGTTATAATAACTTATAAACACTATTCCAAACACATCATTATCCAAGTGATCATTGCCTAAACAAACATTCCTTAATCATTTGATTGAATCATCATTTTATTGCTTTATTTGCAATAGTCAATTTATGTACGTCTTGGTTAATTTGATCTGTGACAATCATCTTAGCCTTAGCACCTTAATTACAAACTATGAATACTTCAATTCCCGTGGAACGACCTGGACTTACCTAAAGCTATACTATACACGAACGGGTATACTTCCCGAGTGTTGTGTTTTTAGTAAAAATCGGTATTTCTAGTATTATAAATTTAAAGCTTGGAAAACACACATCAAGTTTTTGGCGCCGCTGCCGGGGAATTGTTTAAGTTGTTATTAGTTTGTTGCTTATTTCTGGTGCTATTTTGTATCAAAAAAAATTTTCAAACCCGCCGTATCGTTTTCTGGTAAACGGAAATTAAAAATCATTTTTCTCCAGGAAGTACGCCGCACATCTTATTTGTGCACCGGTTTTCCTGTAAACCCAGAAAGTATGCCGCACTTTAACCAAGTACGCCGCACTTTCTGCAGATTTTTCACAAACAGAATTTTGTTTCAAAAACCAAAACCAAAACCCCCTAATCTGCTAGTCTTAGGTTCTATAATCATTTGGAATTATATTTTATCTGATTATATGCCTTGTGTATTTGTAATTATCTAGTTTATCATAATATTCGAAAAAAAAACACAAAATTTCCAGAAAAGCCGGCGCACTTTTCCTAAAGTACGCCGCACCTATCCAAAAAAAATCTTTTATTTATTTATCCTTATTTGCTATATATAATAAAAACTAAATTATATCTAATATATATAAAAATCTATATAAAATAAAAAAATATATATGTAAATAATTTATTTTATTTTGAATATTATCCTATTAGCCTTAACTATATATATAAAAATGTCTTTTTCCAAAATGCTTAACGTATGTATAAATCCCCTATCTTTCGAAAAACAACTAGTAAGTCTAATATATAAATTAAATAAAAATTAAATAAAAATTTAATAAAAAGGTCTTGTAAATTTAAAATTATCCAAAAAGAATCCATTTAGATCGAATCACACAAATCTTCCACCGAACATCCTATCGTTAATGAATTTATCATCATAAATATACCTGAAGAGGATGTCGAACCAGAACCAAATTTACCGGTCCAAGAAATAATAATCCTCGATCTCAATGATCAACCCATTTTGGAAAGTGCTAGGATTGTAGCACTGACTCCTAATTCTGCCATTGTTCAACCCAATGTTGATGACAACTTTGTTATCAATAGTACTCACTTAAATATGATTCGAGAAAATAAGTTCAATGGTCATCTGTGGGCCGATCCGCATGACCACATCCGTGAATTTCTCGCAATCTGCAACATATTCAGATACGGTGAAACGCAGAGTGAAGCTATTAAGCTTTTGATATTTCCTTTTTCCTTTTTCCTTGTTCGATAAAGCTAAAACCTGGTTTAACGAACTTAATGAAGAGTCTATAACATCGTGGGAACAAATGAGAAAAACTTTTATAAACAAATTCTTTCCACCTTCGTTGTTTAACCGTCTTTTACTTGAAATCATAAATTTCTCTCAACTCGTTTGTGAAAGTCTTACCGACGCCTGGTTACGGACTGATGCGCATGCTTCAATAATGTCTTGGGCATGGTCTGGACTAAAGGGAGCGTATGTATTCAAAATTTTCTATCACGGTCTAGAGAAAACTACTCAAGAATCATAGTAGTATACAGCTAGAGGAATCTTCTCTTACTAAACTCTTTTCAAGTTTTTAATTTTCTCGAGGACAAATTCACTTTTCATTCTTGATTGGGTCCGCTACATCTCGAAACAAAATCATCAAAAAATCTCCTCCCCATTAACTTTCTTCGTTGGAGTGTAGTAATGATGATAAATTATCGATTAATGGAAAAATTGGAAGCTCTAACTATAAAAATAGATTCTCAATTCCAGAGCTTAAAAGAGGAGATGAATGAGATACGCGATGTTAACCACGTTTCTAAGAACGATGACACGCCGATGTGTGAACGTCATTACATCCAATATGAAGGTAATAAAAACCTAAATTCTCAAGACTCGTATTATTACCAATCCCATTATGATCGTAATGATTCTGAGAAATCGCTCGCAGAATTAAACAATATGGTGTATAAATGATCTCGAAGATACTCCAAAAGATGTATTCCGTAGCCTTGAGATACCATTTCATGATTAAACTGTTTTGATCATGACGATGGTAAAAACCAATGGTGTTTTACCTAACAAAAATCTAAAACCTATAACAAGAACCTTTAATCTAAAACCTAAATTATTTTGAAAAATTAATGGGCTAAATTCTTGGATGATCATAGACGTTAAAAGAATGTTTTTCATGAACAAACGTTATGATTGATTTTAAAAATAAAGCAAAATTAAAAGAAATTTCCAAAGTAAAATTAAAAAGATGGATAAGAATAATTGAATGAGTGGTCGAATCTCTCAAAATCGTATATTCAGGACAAACCATAGGACTGAAACTTAACCTCCTCCTCAAGCTTCAAAAACGAGCAAGTGGTATGCCGTATTCACAAGGAGTGGGGAAAGTCGTGGACCTTCCTAAAAAACTCAAAAAAAGATTCACCACCTCCTATTATCGTTAATAATAAAAGCAAAAAAGATAAACCTATTAAAACATCAAAAAGGGTTATCACGTGGTAAAAACAAATGAATATCCATTCTGTGAGTATATACCAAAGACCGCATACCCTCAACGTTTAAATATGGATCGTTCCCACTTGAACCATATTGTCAAGGTATCCTGAATCAAGTTGAGTATAACAAAAAAGAATAGTAGTAGTAATAGGAAATAATAGTAAACCTATAAAGAGCTATATATGTATATTTATTTATTTAATATATTTTTATCATATATCTATATAATAAAAACTGTTAGTACCGTAAGTATGTCACGCATTCGGCCAGTGTGTTTCTTACCTTGATTTCTGTACCCAAAAAGAAATATAATGAACTTTGTGGGTGTGTTCGCTGGAAACCCTCACGAGACTATAACTCATCCACTCGGGACACCGAGCGGTTTAAAGGGCTTGTTGCATGCGCTAAATGCAACTGTGGTGCCTACGAAAGTGCGCTTTTGTATTTAATGTTTTTCTTGTAGTTGTGTCTATTTTGCAGGTTAAATAAAACAAGTGGAGCTTGGATTGGTGGTTGGCATTTTACACTTGGAGACTTATACAATTGGAGTATTATATTACATGTGGTAGAATACACATGCTTGGCGTTTTGTTTCGCGCTAGGTATTTGGTCTTATCCTTCATAATTCAACCAAGCACTTATGAGCCCCAAGAAGTTTCAATTTTACGCATAATGCTCTACTTAAGTGTGGAGGAGCTCTCGCTCCTCACAAAAAAAAAGAACGTAATGGAATCACACAAGGATAGCTCCAACGTAGCTATATCTCTTTATGCCCCGGGAAGTACCGTTTTCCCTTAATTTTCCCTATTTTCTATATTTATCAGTTCTCACATTAAGGGCAATGTTCAACTTAAGTGTGGAGGGTAGCATATTGCGAAATATTAATCATGTCCCTCCCATGTTTTGCACTGCAGAAATTTTCAAATTTTCAAACTGATATTTTCTGGAGATTTAAAAAATTTTTATATTTTATTATATTGCTTTTCTAAAAACTTAAAAAATGCATACGCTTAGTAAGGAAAATCCAACCGGATTGACATTTTAACTGGCACAAAATCAACCCACTTAAATTGTAAGGTTCGCCTCTAGATCTTAAGGAATTCGGGTATCCATCTTTGATACCGAATATAATTTTTGCCTTTAGCTTGTTCGAGTTAGGGTTGAATGCAGTCATATGTGTCTATTCCGTCGTTATGGATGTGTACGTATGTTCTTTGTTGCCTTTTCTAGAACATTGATACTGGTATAAAGTTATATGAGTGGGCCGGTAATTTAGTAGCTCTAGAACTTGTGCTTGATCATCATTTACTAGACCGCAGTGAGGTTAATTTATAGACAAAGTCGTATGATAAGAGGTGAAATAAATCCCTATGCAATCATGTATCTGTATCACTCGCTTTTAGTGTTGAGATCCCCAAAGTAGCCTAAGAGCAAGAAAAATGTGCTCAATAAAGAAGAAGTTTTGTGCATGCCTTAGTTATCGCAGTATCTGTTATGAAAAAAATATTCAAAGTATAAGGCAAAGTTCTGGCATGGGTATACAAGTATCTGCGATCCACCCTCCATGGTTATCTCATTTTGCCCTCTTTGAGATTTATGTTTCAGGTGCTCACGCCGCAACGGCATGTTTATGTGGCTCTGTCACATGCTTATGGTTTCCGTACTAGATTATTGTTGGTGCATTTGAGTGACTTTTAATAAATTTATAACCTTTATATGAGTGACTCGTGTGAATTTAATAAACAAAACACTTTCCCTTATTGTGAGGTTGCTAACATTCACATTCTACCGGAGCGGTTATATCTATAATTTAACTTAGTAATCAGCGGAAGCGTCTACTCTTAGTCAAGGCACGACTAATCTCTTGTATTCCTAAAGCAGCTTTTCTGGGTTGCTTAATTGTTGTGTGATAATTGAGTCTGTGGCGTCAAGAACATCTGCTTGGGAGATTTATTGTGGCGGATGTGTATTTCTTTAAGTTGTGAGTTTACTTAAACGGGGGGACCTTTGTTTTTCAGTACTGTTTTTTTTTCTAGATGGCTATTTGTCATATGTTAATATATGTGCTATTCAATTACCCATTTACTCTTTTTCGATTCAACTTTCTAACACTTTTTATAGATAACCTACTCTATTCAAAGTAGTAAGAACAATCCAACATTATTTACTTCTTATATCAACTTTTATTATTTTTCGTTCGATCAACGGTTCCTAATGTGTCCAGATTTGTTCACGTTCGGGTCACGGTTCTCATTCATATTTAAGTTTTACCAGTTCAGGTTCATCCGGTTTCCAACAATTTATTAACATTCCCTTTTGGTTCAACGGTTCCAAATAGTATAGGGCTGTTCAGGTTACTACGGTTTCACAAACTTTTAATATTCTCCGTTCCACAATTCATTATTCAACAATTTTTTTACTCTATACACTAAATACGACTTTTTCACAATGGTACCACTTTTACTAATCATTTAGAACACTTGGCAAATAATGATCATTTAAACAAGTTTGCATGATAATATCCATTTTCAATAAAAGTGTAACCCAATTTAAAAGCACATGAAAACTCACCTGATAATTGCTCGGATGGAAGTTCACTTGTTTAAACCAAGTTCCTCTTTGAACTGTCGGGAATACTTGAAACCAGAAACTCGAAAGCTACTCCTCTAAAATTTCTCTACGAACGGCTGAAATCTTGCGTCTAGGTTTTTTTTTCATGTGTGTTTTCTTATGTTTGTCTATTATTTATAGGTTAACTTGAGAGATATGTTAAAAAAACTGATTTGGGAGAAGATATCGTAAGAATCCCGACCTATTCGGGAGTCCAGTAACCACATCCAAATGACTAATATCTACACGTTAATTTCTTTACAACTTCAAACACATGACAAATTATCCTTTAACTTTTTGATAGTACAACTACGGACCCTTTTATATTAATTAAAGTTGTAACTTGTCTACATAATTAACATAATATACTACTAACATGTACTTAATAAAAATTATGGGTATTATAATTCTCCCTCCCTTAAAAAAATTTCGTCCATGAAAATGTTCACATAGACATTCTAATCTTGGATACACTTTGCGATAACACACCAATGTTACGTTTTATAAACTATTAGGACTTATTGAAATTCCTAATGTATCGATACGACTCTTGCAAACAACATAAGAAGACAAGTTTTCATGAAACCAAAACGTATCCTAACGAGTTTAAAAATCAATATTGAGAATTATGCATAATTAGTCCTACTCTATATTTCTTGCTTAATCTGTGTGTCTCAAGCTTTCTTAGCAGTCATAATTGAAAAAACTCTTCCCATGGTTCTTCTGCATGGGTGAGTATCATGGGGGGTTCCTTTTGGGACAGTCATACAATTATTTATGTCCAGGTTTATTACATCCTTTATCAAACCATATAGGCTTTACAGTCTTTGTGGCATGACCCGGTTTCTACTATTTTGACAATCTCATGCCATAACATTTCCCTTTGTGTTGTCTTTTTTGTGCATAAATCGTACATGGTTTATACTCGCTTGCATTATCAGTTTTCTCACCAATGATTTGATCTTTTTCATGTCGTAATCACGATTTATCTCTCTTTCTTTTGTTGTCTCATCTTTCTTCTAGTCGCACGATTGTTCCTCCTTTTCAACCATCAATGGCAAGTTCACAACTTCTTGGATAGGTTGAGGGTCGTGCTTGTTGAACTGGACCCCTGATTCCGGATCTTAAACCCCATATGTATCGTTTGATTTTTCTTTCCTCAGTAGCTACTTGGTATTTCGCAAATCTTGCTTTTTCATTAAACTTTGCCGTGTATTTCGGAACTGTCATATCATTTTGTTTATTAGCTTTTCTTAAGGAAATCCCACTCAAGTTATCCATACAATCCTTGGGGTCTTCTAATTTTCCTGAACAAATCTTCGAACTCCTCCATGTCATTATCACTTGTATATTCATCACCACGTGCTATCTTGATCTTATCATACTAATGTCTTGCCTTCCTTTCAGCTAATGGGATTGATACTTCACTCCTTTCTCGAGTTCGAGCATTTCAAAATTTCAAAGATGTCTTCTATCTCCTTTAACCAGTTAGTGACAATTACCGGGTCGCTATCTCCATGAAATTCAGCCGGGTTGCAATTTAAGAAGGCCTTGTAGGTACATCCGTCTCTCTAGGCTTCTATATTTCTTCGTCTTTCTGCTTCTTCAATTTTTAGTCTCTCAGCATCTTTTGTGTTTTTCATAGTTGTTATGCATTTATTTTTCCTTTCTTGATACTCTGCAGCTCTCTTATCTTCCATCCTTTTCTACCTCCCTCTCAGGCCTCTTCATTACCTTTTTTTTTTCTAGCATTTCTGCAGCTTTCCTGGTCTTCTTTGCCTTCAAAGTTTTCTTGACTTTGAGCTAGAATAGTGGGCAAGTGTTCTGACATAATCCTCTTAATCTCATTACCTAGTTCCCCTTTAGTAACATGCGCATCTGGGTTCTTTGCTAGAGTTTACTTAGAACCACCAGAACCCTTTCCTTCCATTTCTCTCTGCTATATTAATTGAAGTCTATTAGATATCTTAAAGACGATTGGATTTAACTGTTACTAGATATATTAAGACATATATTTTTAATTTGGGTGTTTCTATCCTACTATAAAGGCATTTTTTTTAAGTTCATAACCAAACGCAACTATTACTCCTTATCTTTAGTGAACCTAGAAGGCACTAAATATCAAATGTTTTCGTAGCTTAAATAATCAATCAAGGTATAAGACTAGGTTTCTAAAACCTAACTCACTTAAACCTATAGCTCTGATTACCAACTGTAACATCCCACTTTTCAGAGCGTTAAACTCTCTAATTTACTTTGTTTCAGCTGAAGCGTCTACTCTTAGTCAAGCCTGACTAATCTCTTGATTCCTAAAGCAGCTTATCTGGGTTGCAAAAATTTTAAAAGAGTTTTGGGTCAGCCAAAGGCCTAGTGAGAATTCATGGTTTTCATATACAAAACAAATATATAATCCAAACACTTTTTCAATAATAACGAACTTAAAAAAAACAATCATGCAATTTGTTCAATGTCATATAAGTGCTATTCAATTACCACATATTCTTATTCTATTCAACTATCACCACTATATATATATATTATATTATATATATATATATATATATTATTATATTATAAACCAACAATTAAACTTATATACCACAATCCATACACTATATCTACATATTATTACTATTCTCAATTTCGTTAGATCAACGGTTTCCATCGTTTAATTTTTTTTCCCGTTCGGTTTTACGGTTCCCAAAAATTCTTATTTTTGTTTGGTTCAACGGTTCCAACAATTTAACACATTAACCGTTCGGCTCTACTGGTTCCAAACAATTCAGATTTCCTTTCGGTTCAACAGGTTCAAACAATCATATTTCCTTCCACTATTCAATATTCAACTTTTTATATCTAATCTAAATACGACATTGTCACAATGTCACATATTACTAAAAAATTTAGATCCATTGGGAAATATGATTCATTTAAAACCAAGTTTGCATGATAATTATCCATTTTATTAAAAGTGCAACCCAATTTAAAAGCACATGAAAACTCACCTGATAATTGCTCGGATGGAAGTTCACTTGTTTAAACAAGTTCTCCTTGACAGTCGAAACTTGAACCAGAAACTCGAAAGCTACTCCTCCAAAATTTCTATACGAATGGCTGAAATCTTGCGTCTAGTTTTTTTTTTCATGTGTGTTTTCTTATGTTCGTCTATTATTTATAGGTTAACTTGAGAGATATGTTTAAAAAACTGATTTGGGAGAAGATATCGTAAGAATCCCGACCTATTCGGGAGTCCAGTAACCACATCCAAATGACTAATATCTACACGTTAATTTCTTTAAGCTTCAAACACATGACACTCTTATCCCATTAACATTTTGATTGTACAACTACAACCCTTTTAAATTAATTAAAGTTGTAACTAGTCTACATAATTAACATAATATACTACTAACATGTACTTAATAAAAATTATGGGTATTACAGAGGTGCTCTGTTATATGTCTATGCCTGAAAAGTTATAAAACTGGTAAACACTTGTTAATGCTAAAATGAATTTTTCTCCATGTCACGATAAATGATCTTGTTTTTTTTGCTTTAATTGCTTGAGGGCAATCAATAAGCTAAGTGTGGAGGGATTTGATAACGCCCAAATTATACATATTTCTATGGCGTTATTTATGTATATTTGATTATTTCTCATGAACTTTTGGTAGTTAAATTAGCTTGAATTACTTATAGGTTCACTTAAAGACACTACAAGCCCAAGCTCAAGAATCTATACACTTTGGGAGGAAAATACAAGAAAAGAAAGATTTCTAGCTAAAGTTCATGAAGTCCGCCGCACTGTAAAAAATTGTGCGCCGCACTTCCCTATTGGAGCCTAATCCGCCGGCACTTTTCCCAAAGTTTGAAGATTATAGTCTAATCAAATTGCACCTACAGTACTCATCATAAACCTTCGCCTCTTATTGTATATCGTGCGCCGCACTTCACAGTTAAAGCCATTATCTGCTATCGCATTAAAACCCATAGTATACCCAACTTTTTCTTTTGTTGCGCCGTAACCTCAACAATCGCCTATAAATTGCAGGATGAATTTTCATCATCAAAAGCACTATCATCACTTTCACATCTCTTTTACACACATCCTCACTCACACACTTCCACATACAACTTTCTAATCTTTTCACCCACAAATTTCATGGGTGGTGCTGCACCTTAAGGGTCGGTCGATTGGAATCTATAGCTTAGGTTTTAGAATAGTTTTTTGTTGGAGAAAGATACTGTAATCGCTCTCTGTTGATCTGGTATATCGTTGGCTTATAATTTTCTAAAACTCTTTTTTAATTATCGTATGTTTCTAGAATGATTTATAATTGTTATGATCTTCATGTCTTTGATTATGGAGTAGTAATCTTATGTTTGTTTGGGTATAATGTGATCTTTGATATAGAGCGTTTGGATATGTGTTTATTGAATTAGTAAAACATATTTTATATAAGAATATAGGCCGAAAGGGTTCTTTTATATATGTGTTCTATAATTCCATCTAATATATTGTTTTTATAACTTATAAAGGCTGAAAGGATTGTTGTTATTATCGATCATAATCACTAGTTATTTTTAAAGGCCGATAAGATTTATTACTCGTGATAACTCTTTTTTTATTTTTTAACACTATTTAAATAACATCATTATTAAGTGAATCATTGCCATAAACATACATCCCGTAATCATTTGTTTGAATCGTCTTTTAATTCGCTTCGTTCTTTAATTATCCGATATATGAAAGATTTGGTTAATTTGATCCGTGACAATCTTATTAACCTTAGCACCTTAATTACAAACTGTGAAAACTTCAATTCCCGTGGAACGACCTGGACTTACCTAAAAGCTATTCTATACACGAACGGGTATACTTCCCGAGTGTTGTGTTTTTAGTAAAAATCGGTATTTCTAGTATTATAAATTTAAAGCTTGGAAAACACACATCAACGTCCAATTGTAAAACATGCATATGTTTCTCACCACCAAAACTTGTAAATCATTGTAAATGTAAAACGTGGGTCTATGAACTCACCTCGAGTGAGTAAATCGTCAATGTAAATCAAATGCGTGAAATGCGTCACAACTACGCCCGAATGCAACCTAATTGATTATAGGCCGTATAAGTACTAAGGACTTTGATTAACTAATATCATATATAATTTCTATTTTGTACATTACCTACTATCTATTCGTATTTTGAATTCCATCATTTATAAAGTAAAATTCGTTTATTAATATCTCTTATACGTTTAATTCGGCGTAACTTTTATCGTTTTAAGTCAGGTTTCTTTCATTTCTTATGTCCCAACTCGCTTTCGTATTTAAACGTGTTATCTAATATAACCATTTTCGTATTTTAAACCTACTGGTGAACAAGCTTCTTTTTTCCTGTATATTAATCCTTTTATAATCAATTTATCGTCGTAAACTAGTAAAGGTAGTTTTTCATTCGTTTTTTCTCCGATTTTAGTGATTCCTTCGAGTCACGTGTCGGATTTAATTTGGTTCTATCTCAATTGTTGTTGTTTTCAATTCTGTAAATTTTGAGGACTAGCAACATGTTATTTTTTAAACTTTGGGGGTGGTATATTGTATCTTTAGTTCCAGTTATCATTGCACTTATATATGATACATCCTTCGGTTTTGATTCTTTAATTTTGTTGTGTATTATGTTTTGGCTAGCATTATTAATAGGTTACTTTCTGAGTTATTTTTTCACACTGTGGTTTTGAGTTTGATGGGTTGGTGGAGTCGTTGGGGGGTTTGTTTTTGTTATTTGTTAATTTTCGGGTTTATATTTTTACTGGCAATATGTTTGTTGATCCTTCGAATTAGGAGCTTGTGGTTGCTGAGGTTCGTTCCTGGGGGATTTTACATCTTAGTGAGGGTGGTCGGGGTGAAATTGGTTTTGGTTGGACTGGGTTGTTGGAGTGGTTTTACTGTATGTGGGTTGGGTTAGGTGGGAAATGGGTGGTTCTTAGTGGAGGATGTTAGGGAGTGGGGGTGAGTTATTGGCGGGTATTGGATTGGTCTCTCTTCCAGGTGTATCATGGGTGGTATTCAGGTGGGGCAAGTGCACATGGTTGGGGGCGTTTGTGGATAGAACTTGCTTGATATTGTGAATGTTTTGGAAGTATGTAGGCTGGGGGGATGGCTTAGGGGTGATTTTGTATAGGGGGAGGGTTTCGTGTGGGTGTGTTAGAGGGGTCTACTTTTAAATACTAGGCGGGTTTTGTAGGCTTACTTAACCATGGAGATCTTGTGGGTTCTACCTTTTATCTTATTTAATTGTTTCACAATTCATATCCAAGTGTTTATAAGCACATTTTTTACAAGTTAAATAAGATACTTATATGGTGATTAACTATCTACAAACATTATATATGCATAAAATCATGAAAGTAAAGAGATTAAGATTTTTAGATAACCTTAATATGATGTAAGATGATGAAAAATATGATCTAAACCCTTGTTTCCAAGTCTATGAAAACCCTAAATGCTAGAAAACCCTAATCTTGAAGCTTCTTGCTTTAACACTTGAAAACTCCAAACCAAACCTTCTAAACACCTTAGGATACCTTAGATATGTTGTAGGAATGCTTTGTAAATGTTGTAAATAAAGTTGTATGAATTATTTGGTAGAGTTTAGGGTTGGCCGTGGGTTTTTTAATTTTTACAAAAAAACAATCGATTTCAACAGTGGAGCCGATTCACAAACAATTGATTTCAAAATGAATGTCGAGATATGTTCTTTTTTAAGAAAGTCCAAGACATGTGGAGGGTTTTAAGGAAGTCTTTGGACAAGATAACTAGTAATAGACATAAGTTATAATGAGATGAAGTTTGTACAAGTCCTAGTTAGTCCATTGTGTCATTTGAATTATAGGGGAAGGAGTATTAGAGATATATTTGACCTTTTATTAAAATATCTTGTGTCATTTGAGGTTATAAGTTGCAAGTTGAATGAATAAAGATATAACTTGCAATTTGTAAGTCTTGGTTTGTTTCTTTCATGTAGAATTCTGCCCATATGGTAAATGTGGGTGAAGTTTTATAAAACTTTGAGTATTGGGTATAATAATGGGTATTTGTTGAAGCGTAGAAAAGTTTTGGTGGTTCCGAGAATGCCTAAACGTATTTTATCGCGAAACGTAAACACTTTACGTAACCAATAAAAATAAAATGAGCAAAGTTAATAATTATCCTCTAAATAATTATTTAACACTTGTTTGACGTAAACATTTAATTGTTTGATGCCTGTTTACGTTGAATGATAATTTTTAGCTTACGCGATTTAACTTAACGATTAAAATTAAAAGCAAACGCGTACAAGACTAAAAAATAAATAGTGGATTATATAACGTCGTATAATGACCTAAAATACGGATTGTTACAGTCTTCCCCCATTAAATGAGTCTTGTCCTCAAGGCTTAAGACGCGACACTTGACGACGGTGCGGTCTTTGTGAACTTCTTCTGAAATTGGTCTTCACGTTCCCATATGAACTCAGGACCTCTCCTAGAGTTCCATCGAACCTTGACAATTGGGATACGATTTTGTTTCAATCGTTTAACTTCACGATCCATGATCTCTACTGGTTCCTCAACAAAATGAAGCTTGTCATCAATATGGAGTCCATCCAACGGAACGGCTAATGGTTCGTCGGCATAGCACTTCTTCAAGTTGTTTTTTTTTTTTTTTTTTTTTTTTTTTTTTTTTTTTTTTTATTTTTTGAAATGAAGCTTGTCATCAATATGGAGTCCATCCAACGGAACGGCTAATGGTTCGTCGGCATAACACTTCTTCAAGTTGGATACATGAAACGTATTGTGAACCCTGCTCAACTCTTGAGGAAGCTCAAGCTTGTAAGCAATGGCTCCAACCTTTTCCAACACTTTGAAAGGTCCAACATATCTGGGGTTTAGCTTCCCCCGTTTGCCAAAACGTACTACTCCTTTCCAAGGCGAAACCTTGAGCATAACTCTATCTCCAACTTGAAATTCCATCGGCTTACGCTTTAAATCGGCGTAACTCTTTTGTCGATCACGAGCGGCTTGAATTCTTTGCTTGATCTGAATGATTTTCTCGGTTGTCTCTTAAACTATTTCTGGACCAGTGAGTTGAACTTCTCCAACCTCGGCCCAACGCACAGGTGAATGACAATTTTGACCATAAAGTGCTTCAAATGGTGCAGCCTTGATGCTAGCGTGATAACTATTGTTATATGAAAACTCAACTAATGGCAAATGGTTAACCCAACCCTTTCCAAAGTCGATCACACAAGCACGCAACATATCCTTGAGAGTTTGAATAGTCCTCTCGCTTTGTCCATCAGTTTGTGGATGGTATGCAGTACTCATATCCAAATTCGTACCCAAGGCCTTCTGAAGTGACCTCCAGAAATTTGATGCGAACCTAGGGTCGCGATCACAAATGATTGAGACAGGTATTCCATGCCTCATGACTACCTCTTTCAGGTACATTCTTGCCACCCTTTCCATGAGATCAGTTTCCCTCATTGGTACAAAGATTGCGGATTTAGTAAGTCGGTCAACAATTACCCAAATGGTGTCAGAACCCGGATAGATAGAGTATTTTGACTTGTGGGACTCGTGCATAATCACAGTCCTCAAATCACCATAACATGGTAACCAACTCTTGCCATTTAAGCATACAGTTCCATCGGCGCGGGGTTCCAACCTTTCCTTCGGTATATTCTTCTTGATCATACCTCTTACGTCTTCCTTTTTGAAGTTCTCTTGTTTCTATGCTTCTAGTTGAGCTTCCAAAATTTGTTTGGGTGATTCAAACCAATAGTCATAATTAAGGCTCAAACCCGTAATGGCTTTTTCCGTTCTTTACGGCTTAAGGCATCGGCCACTACGTTTGCTTTCCCCGTATGGTAACGTATTTCACAATCGTAATCATGAGGCAACTCTAACAAACGCGTGTATTACACCTCACTTTTTGAATTATAACAGCGGAAGCTAATCTGGGTATTACTTCATAGTACAATAGTCACAATCACAGAAAATGACTCAAAGAGACGTTTTTAAAAGATACGTTATCATTTATTATTAGAGTTTTACAAAAGGAGGTCCTAAAATCTAAAACATAAAGTTTGAATGATAACAGTTTAGCCATCTTCAAGTCCGTGCCACTCCGTGCCATAAGATGTTCAGTTACCTGAGATAAACATGCTAAAAAGGTCAACACAATGGTTGAGTGAAATTCATAGGTTTATAATAAATAGTGTGAATACAAGTCATCATAAGAGTGGGTTACGTTGTTATACACCCATAAGTGTAATAATTGCAATGAGTACAATTATTATGAAAAACAGTATTATTGCGTCTAAGCTCATGGCACTCAAACTGACTAGTGTATATATCAATAATGATATATATAAAGATAATGGCCCCGTGTAGGTAATTGTCATATACCTATGAGTTTCAAATATAGTGCGTTGTGTTACCTATCGGCTAATACAAACGGGTATTCTGTCAATCATAATAGGTTCTATTCACAATATTCACGTTCACTCGTAAGTGAATTAATGGTTATGATGGTGGAGGTCTTTGGCATAAAGGGACTTAGACTAACAAGATGCAATAAAAATATCAGGATAGATCATTTAGAAACACTTGTATTCATGGGTTTATAGCATGTATCCCCTCACAAGGTTATGAAATATTAAAGAGATTTCAAAAGTGTAGGGCTATGAGCTAACCTTAACAGTACCAGGGAAATTGGTTGATGGGTAAAGTATATCAATGTGAAAGTAACGGCTTCGTCACGCAACCTAGTATAATATGTCAAGTCTTAGTGTGATGGTTTATGTTTCAAAACTTCATAAAGTTTAACGTATATCTTTGATTTATTAATTTATGGAGTATTGTTTCACTGTTCGGGCTATCATAATCCAGAGGCCAGGTAGTATTGTTTGAGGAGCCAAGGCACTTTAAATCGTAAACCCAACAAACTCGTCAAAACAAATACCCAAATGGAACCCTCACATTAAATTCCCTAGTATCGTGATACGGTAAGATTTAAAGTTCCTTCAAAGATTAGTCGATGATAAATTACGTTAAATATATAACAAAATAATGCGTCGATTTAGGATTAATAACGATAAATGTGTTGGGTTTTAATAAAATCGAGTTTTATAATATTAATATATATTTTCATAATTATAGAAATATTATATTTTATATTTTTAAGTTTGCAAAATAAGCAATATATACCCTTAGTTTATAAACTTTTACAACTTTAGTCCTTTATATATAAAGTATATATAATTTAAACATTTAACTTTGAAACTTGGCAAAATAGGTCCTTATAGTTATAACTTTAGAATAATGTCATTTTTAGCCCTTTAGTTATAAATATTTAGAAAGTTACGTATAAACCTTATGATGGAAATATTTGCAAAAACAAGTCCAAAAAGCCATGCAAAGTTATTTAAGATTACCAAATGATTTTGCAGGTTCTAGCTTATTAGAATAAGCTACATAATAGTTGTTATAATGTAACATGTTTAGAAAAAGGTTTCGTTGCCTAGAAAATCAAAATGGGCGTTTTTAGGGTTTTAAAAACACCACGAGTTGTAAGGATTCATAGCTTTCAAACAAGAGTTCATACATGATCTTAAGAGTATTATGAACATTATTGTACAGAATATAAGCTTATGGAACAAGATCTTAGGCTTACTTGAGCTAAAATGGGTCGAAAAGGGTTTTTATGATCCGTACGCCTAGAAATGGCTTCAAGACTTCGTTTTTCTTGCTTCTTGGCTTCTATTCTGAGCTTAGGGACTTCTCTTGATCTTCTATTGCTGCTATGGAAGGGTTAGAATTCCATTTGAGGGTGTGAGATGAGTTGTGTGGGATGATTTGAAATGGGGTGCTTGGTTCGTGTATTTATAGGGCTTGGAAGCCTTTGTGCCCAAGTTTTCTTGTTACCAAAGGGATAGGGGCTGTAGATAGATGATTCATGGAAGCTATGAATGAGTAATACAAGCTAGAAAAATATCTAAGCAAGATATGTGGTGTTGGAGGGGTTCGGCTACAAAAGGAAGACAAGGAGGTGATGTAGCAAGCTTGGTGGCCAAGAGTTGAAAGGGAGGTGCTTGTAAGCAGCTTGGAGACATAAGGGTGAGGTCATGGAGGTGCTAGGATGGGTGCTTGGGTTTAAAATGGGTCAAAATGGAAGAAAAGGTGTATCGGGTCCATTTAGGGCTCGTTTAGGGTTTTGGACTTTATTTTTTGAGTTAGGGCTAGGGTTTAGGATAGATTAAGGTTTAGGATTAGTGTTAGGATTATGGTTTAGTGTTTAGGATTAGGGTTTAGGGCTTAGGATTAAGTTTTAGGGTTTAGTTTTAAAGTTAAAATGAATTTAGGGTTTAGTGTTTTATTTTAGGGTTTTAGGGTTTTAGATTAGGGTTTAGAATGATTTAGGGTTTAAGTTTAGGGTTCAAGAGTCATGTATTAAGTACTTGTACCTTGTACTAAAGTGGTGGTAAAGTTTAAACAAGATTTAGGAGCTTAAATGACCTAATTAGGTTTTCTTGCATCATTGACTTATACATTGAGCTTTAGAAAGTTGTAACTTGATTTAGGAGGGTAAAGATATTCAAATGTTGTGCATTGATACTTGTACACATGCTTTAAAGGTTTGTACATTGAGTTTATATGTATACATTACATATAATTAGGGTTTTGACATATTAGGATGATTACATGATGTAAACATAGATAGAGATGACATTGATAAAGGTTGTGTGAGCTTGTTTACTATAGAGATGCAAGTTACGTTGCATAATGAAATAAAGCAAAAATTTCCCTGTAAAGAGGAGGTATATAAAGTGCATCTAATTTAATAGATGGATATTATATTGATGAAAATTTAGGGTTGTTATAGTCCCCCAACCTTACAGAAATCTCGCCCTGAGATTTAGTCGAATGATAGAATGTAAAAGTTTAGAGATTCATTCATACGAGGGTAATATTAATAATGATTTCATGAAGTAAGGGATTTGTTCATACAAATGTTGTATACTTAAGCCTACTCATTTATAATTTGTCACTTACAAAAAGAGGCGTCCTAATTCATTTTAATAAGACGTTTATAAATTATTCTACCTAAGCATAAAACATGATATCAAAATGGTGATGTGTAGAAGATGATATGATTTGTTATTAGGCGGGGGTTTGGCTCTAGTGGTGTCTTTTTGAGCCATTTACTTACTTTTCTTCATCCTTTCTTTTTATTCCCCCCTGTATCCTTTCATCCAATCTAAAATCACCAAGAAAATATAATATACACTAGTTTAGATTTCCATAAAAATCATAGAAACATGACATGAACAAAATACACACCAGACAAATAAATAAAGTGAGATCACAAGCATCACACCAAAAAAGAACAGGAAAATGCACAACTGAATTAAATTAACCATGGTGTAACTAAATCGACATTCATTCAAAAATAAATTCGAATATAGACATGAAAGTAATACGATCTTTCCATAGTATAATCATCACTCATACATGACCTGATTCGGTTATTGAAATGACCACTGCCATAAATTTGACGAAAAGGAAATATAAACAAAAGATAAAAAGGGAAGAGAGAGAACCACAAGCGGTTCCTGATACGCTGTTCGATCTCCCGTGACTAAATCTAAAGCCTTACTAAGACTGGGAGTTAACCCATAATACTTAGTAGGGCCACTAATACAATATAGCTACATACTTAACCAAATCTACATAACTGCTACCACAGGAATCCTCCGTATCTTGGCGCTGTGATGGACCGCTAGCGGGTTCCCTGCAGTCGCCAGTAGTGCGTCACCTGTGTCTGTAATGTAACTCCATCCAGTCTCATGTCGAGCGTGGTCCTGCTACTCGCAAGTCTGCAATCTCCGTACTGCTGTGCCAATACAGTAGTCCTATAGTGCTCTCACCACATTAACAAAAGCCGGTGCACTAGCATCCATCTGACCGTCCTAGGCTGCACGGAAAGATCCTTACCTCATCTCTCCATGAGTAAACCAGTGCGATCTTGAGCACGTCAAACTCTAAACAACATGTTGACCGCCCGCAGAAGTCGTCAATGACGTTGTCCATCCTGTGCATCATACCAGTCTCACATAAACAGAATGTGCAATGTCACTAACATCCATAGATCATCCCCAGGCCTCACGAGAAAGTCTGGCCTCAGCCTCCATAAGTCTAGCAGTGCGAGCATGAGCACGTCTGTCTCTTAACAGCATGTTAAACCGGCCGCTCATTAATAACCTGTCATCATGTGCATAATCCAGTCTCCTATAAATCTCGTCTGTGTCCTGCCTAACCCTAGTGGCAAACTCTGTCATATGTTGCTCCAACTCTGTGTCATCAGTCGCTGGTGCCCCTGGCATGCCCACAAGCATCTTATCCCAAGTGTCTATAATCCCATAACAACATCTCTCTCTGGATCTCTCTTAATCTTATCATCCAAAGTAGCAACAAATCCATAGTCTGCTCTAAAACCTTCAAAGGGTCTAGCAGTGGGTGTAGATGAACTCTCACCAACCACATATCTCAGACCTAGAGCAATATATAACCTCTTTCAAGGTGGTAATGTAACCTCAAAAACACCTGCTCTACAGTCAGTAGAGGGTAAAAGCAAAGGTGGTGATGGAGTGGGTAAAGGTATAGGTAGGAGTGGTGGTGTCCCTGATGGTGGTGTACTTAATGGTAGTGGATGAGAAGTAGATGGTGTCTCGGCTCTCAGCCAGATCATAGCGGCTCTATATCCCAAATGATAAGTTGGACTGGCAGGTAGTGGTGGAGGTGATACAGGTACTGGTGATGATACTGGTAATGGTGGTGAGGGAATCTGAGGTAGTGGTGATGACCATAGGGAGAGTGGTGATGGTGGAGGTGATGGTATGGCAAGAAGTCTGGCAATCTCTGCCTCAGACTAAAATGGTGTAGGTGGCTGCTCTCGGATAGACATCCTAGCAGTAACACAGTATACAGGTGGTGGAACAGAGTCGGCCGGAGCTGGGTGCTCCTCTTCCTCATCCTCGTCCTTCTCAACATCATCATCATCATCCTCGTCATCATCGGATGACTCATCATCATCGTCATCGTCTCCTCTGTCAGCAGGATAATCAGTGGGGTCCTCCTCAGGATCCTCCTCATCCTCCTCTGGATCAGAGTCTGCAATGTATCCTGGTGAGTCGATAGTAGGTGAGACAGCAACATGCAGTGGCTGCTCCTCAAAAACACCTCATCCTTTGGTGGCATAAACTCCGAGTATACAAGCTTAGGAACAAACTTTGGTGAAAGTGTTGCCTGCTTTGGCTCCTCTAGGCCAGGCACATAATCCGGTGATGGCGGAGCCTGAAAAGAGGCCACCACGTATGCATACGAATCCTCTGGCATCATGGGTGGTCCATCGACTCCTGGAGATCCTATGTCTGACAAACCCTCAAATGGAATGGATACCGCCATGTAAGTGACTGTGGAATCCTTTGAATCTGACATGACCAAATCTAAAAATTAAAAGTAACT
>BQNB010098466.1:0-25147 GCA_026074375.1 Tanacetum coccineum
TATTCCCTATTATCCTAATTGTGGTAGTAAATCTCATGGCTCTTCCATCTTTTCCAACAATCATTCCCTGATTCATCATCACTGATCAAGCCCTCCATGATAGCTTTGTTCCTTAAGGCTTCATCTTTTAGTTTGGTCTCTTCCAAAGCCTCGTACCATTCAAGGTCTTGGTAAAGGAGCGAGTTTCCAATATGGTAAGCATCGGGCAAATTTCCTCCATTACAATAACCATCCTCTCTCCAACTACAGGTTGGCCATTCCGAACACCCAGTTTTATAGTTGAAAGGCTTGCAAGTATGTTTGACTGGTTTTGGTTTTGTCCAAACTCCAGCTTCAGTCCATGGTTTCTCATCAACCCATGGTATATCTTTATTCCATTCATAGATCCAATCGTCCTTGTTATCTTCATATGTTTTAAACCCCATAATATATTTTGTAAGTAAGCCCGGATCTACTTTGATAAGGTAATTAAATTCATTGAATGCCAAGCAGAGAGGTGTCTCGTATTCAAAAACATCAGTTTCAATCTTAAAAATTTTGGCGGTTTCTTCCTTATCACTCCTGTATTCTTCAAGATCAGAAGATTCATCATCAGATACCTCAATTTCATCACCACCCATTTTCCAATAATCCCACAAAGCTCCTTTGGTGAATACATCCATTGTTTTATAGTTTACGAACTTTGTAGCCAACCAGCCTTTGAATTTTAGATTGGTTGGGTCCCATTTTATTACGGGAGTGTTATTTCCCTCGATGCGAGAAGGTGGGTAGTATTTTACAAAAAATTTGTCAGTTAAGTTGACCCAACAAGTGATTGATTCTTTGGTTCTATCAAACCATCTTCGTCCACCTCTAGCCAATGAGATTGGGAAAACAACAACTCTCAGTTTATCATGATCTACGTTGGGTAATTTGATTGGGTCAATAATCTTTAGGTAGTATTCAATATGCTCAACTGCGTCCTTCCCGTTTGGTCCACTAAAAGCATTGTTGTGCAGATCATCCAAGAATTTTCCTTTCAGCTCATAAGCATTTTTCCCGTTAACAGTAATACTAGTAATCCTGGAATAGTAATCTGCTTCGTCATTAGGCGTAAATGTTTCCATACTTGACTTCTTTCCCTTGTTTGCCATAACTTTCTTCAATCGTCTAGCTCTGATAAGTATTTCCTGTAACAAGGGTAAAAATATCAACAGGATTTGCTCTGAAGAAAGATAAAAAAAATTTAGCACGAAAATCAAATACAAAAACTAAGATTCTGTTTCTGTTCAGATGATCGATACGCCATATCCAATTGAAGTGGATACGCTGTATTAATCAGTTGAATCAATACACTGCATTGGACAAAAAGTTAGATACGTCGTATCCAGTGGATACGCCGTATCAAGTTATCGACCAGAACAGTGTATTAAGAAAACAATTAAATACGCAAACAATTAAACACACAAATATACAAGCAAACAATAAAACTAACAAATATATAGAAATTTACAAAATATACAAGAATATACACTAAAGTAATTAACACTACTCCTAAGGGTTAGATCTAATCTAATGTTAAAAAACCAAAACAAAAAATAAAAATCAAGATTAATTTTCACTCCTCGGCAGCGGCACCAAAAACTTGATGTGTCGTTGTGTGGTGTTTATTTATGATAGTTCAAGTTTTAAATTTATATTTTGCCAACTTAACCAGAAACAACACTTTAACGAGCAGTGTACCCGGTCGGTGGTAGATTTGTGGTAAGTAGGGTGTCGAACACTTAAAGCGAGGTTAAATCTATCAATTTATTTATATTTTGGTTTACTAATCTAAGTTAATTCTAATCTAGGCTAATCCTATGTTAGTTCTAATCCTAATTCTAACAGGTAAAAGGGGTTTTTAGCCTGAGAGACTGGTATTGATTAACAGAAGATAAAAGAGCGGTCGAGCCTTATGATAGAAAATTGTATTAGCCATCATTAATCCGATTAGAAGTTAGTTTGTTTATTCAGTGCAATGATTACTTATCTTGAAGAGGCATATCATTCTTAAACTTAGGCATGACTTCATCTTAAGATCTAGACACATTAATTATGTCACAATTAAAGCATCCGCATAAAAGATCCTTATTACCTGATTATAATCTATCTTAAGGATAAAGCAATGGTGATCTTGTTAAACCCTAGCTCATAGAGACTTTACCCACTTACTGCTTAATGGCAATTTATACTCTAGTAGTCCACTTGTCCAACTATCCAATGGAATCAGAACATTATTTGTTGAATTATCTAGATTCACCTACTAGTCAACATGTTCAATAAACCAAAGGCAATTTCCGTTAACTAGTTAAGCCAAAAGCGTATCCTTAGCACGATTTTAGAAGAACAATACTTGTGATCCTATGATTCTAAATGTATAAATCACTATATGAAGAGCTATCCCGGCATCTAGATTACTTGGTACGTATCACTAGATCCAGTTGAATGATAAGTCGCACACAAAAGCACGTAAACAAGTATAAATTGATAAACATAAACAAGCATAGAATGATAAATTAAGCAATCGAGATATAAACAAAACTAAACATTCAGATCTTCATAATAATGGCTAATACCCAAAGGTATTAGCCTTCAAACATCATAATTAATACAAGAGTAATTGTTTTAGCCAAGGTAAACTAACCGAGTTAACGAATGATACCAAAAACTAAACGATTACAAAAGTATAAGAAATTACATGTTGTCTTCTATGGATTGGAGTGTGTTGCAAGACCTCTTCTTCTCTTTTTCTCCTCTGAAAATCAGCTTTTATGGTTTAGATATCGAGAATCTGATTTAGCACACTTAAAACTTATTTTTGAGTTTTGTATTTATAGGGTCTGGAATTCGGTTCGGTACGACATATCCAAGGTATTAGATACGGCGTATTGAAGTTTCTTGGAGTAGGGACCACGTTTGATATCTTCCAAAATATTCACATACTATATCTTCAATACGACGTATTGACTTCTTCTGGATACGGCGTATTGATCTTCTTTCCTTTGTGGTCTTTGGTGAGTGCAGGCATGGATACGCCGTATCTTTCTTGATGGATACGGCGTATTGGTAGTCAGAATAGTAAATCTTCAAAATATCTTCATTTAAGCTCCATAATGCGCGCCTTTTGCTAATATTCACCAAGTACTCCGTAATTACTGCAATTCTCAAATATAAACGATTAAGTAACAATTCTTTGCAATAATGATACAAAATAGGTTAAATACATTGGATAAATGATGATATAAAATATATGTTATTTGATGTCATCACTCTTCATCTCAATTGTAAATAATTTGAGTTTTATTTTTAATGAGTGTATTTTTTTCATATTTCTTTGTTGGTGACGGGGCCTCCATTCCCTTTACTAACACATGATATGGTACATTGCCTTATCCATACCGTCCCCTTCACCTTAACCTCGTACTTGTCGCATCCACCAAAATGATCAAATTGTTCTAGAATACCCAAAATTCGATAACACTGTTGTTGAAAATCCCAAAATTAGAATCTCGGACATAGTATTTCTCGGACAACACTTTTCTCGGTCAGATGAATTTTGGAACTTTTCTCGAACAAAACTAAACTCGGACAACACAGAAATAATTTTCGATATCTAACCAATTTTTGATAATCACACTTTTTTGAAAAACTTTTCAAACAAAATTCGACATATCAATCACTATAAAACCGTAATGATGTCAAATTTGATGAAACTTGATCCGTTTAAAGTGTTTCCGAAAAAGGTTATCACAAATTTGATAAAACTAAAAATGTGGTTTTTGCACTTTAGAATTCAAAAAAATGATCACAATTTCGATAAAACCGAAATAAGTGAGCACTTTTCGATTCACAAACCCGTATTTTGGTGTCAAAACTTAACCTTTTTCTTGTTAAACACAATTTCGATAAAACCGAAATTATGTCAAGTGTGTTTTTTTGATATCGAATTTTGTTTTTCTAACATAATTCTCAATAAAACCGAGAAATTATGTATCTATTACAACTTTTAGACTTAATTCTGAAAATGAGACTGGTTCCTAATACATAATTTTCGATAAAACCAAAAATTTGTGTAACTTCTAAAACTCAGTAACAACTTCTGGAATTGAGAATAACACCTAATATACAGGTGTCAATAAAACCGAAAACTCGTATAACTATTACAACTCGATCTAACAACAATATGACTTCCGAGAATGATTAAGCTTCGATAAACCTCTTCATATCAATCAAATACCTTGTCGAATTTGTATAGAACACAAGAAAGGATACCAAAATTGCTCAAACTAACCAAAATGATCATGTCATATCCATAATTGCTGTCGAAAACGAGTGTAATCATGATATAGGATGTCGAAAATGCTCAATAAGCTCAATTAACCACTCGAAAGTACCGAATTCCACCAAATTTCACCACATCAAACTCGATAACGCAATCAATCACGCAATAGATCACTCTCAATCTCTAATGGCGTATGATACCACTTGTTAGGTCATGTTTTATCTCGAATCACACGATGTAGAAAGGTTACGAATAGAGAGAATTAAGAGAGGAAGGCAAGACTTTCACAATTTTTCAAATTTTATAAAGAAAAGAGAAAAGAGAGGGAAAGTGGGAGTTACAAGCCTTAACCTTCTAATGTTGATTAGGGGGTATTTATAGGAGAGGGGAGGAGTAGCTTTCATTCATTTATTTTCCCTAATTTGCAATCTAGTCCATGTTTTTCACTTTAAGCATATTTCTCCTTATTACAAACTACTTTCTACTTGTAAAATAAAGACTAAACATTAATAATAAATAAAACCACCTAAAGTATCATAATCGACACTTTTATGATCCTAACAATCTATTTGTTAACCACTTTAAAACCTTTCTTAGAACATGGTGTTGTTGTATTATTAGTAATGAGCTCTTTTTTTAAATGGCTGAGAATGAAGTTGGATGGATGATATCCCTAATGATCGAAGAGATACAGATGCTATGTTGAACACTAGATGGTTATACTTCTGTTTTTTTCCAAGAAAGCTTGGACAATTATATAAGGGTGGGATGTTTGTAATGCAATAAAAGAATTTTTTGGTATTGATATTCAATAGAATCAGATGGTAATATAGTTTTTCCATTAGTAATACGTGTACAAAACGGGTAAACGGATTTGGTATTCCTTGTTGAGGTTATCCGGGGAGGGCGAGCCTTTTAACTCATATATACGCGACATCATCACCGAGTTAATCTCGGGACTGTTTCCAACCCTTCACCGACCACTCCTAAATGTGCACACCTAGAGAGGTTTGAACCCTTACCTCTTGTTTGAAAGCCAACGACCTTACCACTAGGATATGTTTATTTGTTTAGGTGCTAGAGTGAGTTTGCAAATCGCTAATTGGTGAGTAACAAGCGGACAAGAAAAGGGAAAATGATACACCTATTTTATTGAGTATGACAGTGTTCATTTACCTTATTACTCGTTGTAAAAATTCATGTTATATAGTCCTTTGTAATTGTATCTCGTGCAAGTGTTCATGTGGCATAGAAAAGTTGGCATGTTAGGCAAGTTTTATGTTGGGCATGACTAGCATTAGTGATAGTCAAGAATCACTTGTGTAGTTATAAATGGCATGTTTATGATAGTTAAGGATCCTTAGAGAGCAAGTATAATCTATGCCTAGTAATTCTTGTTAAATGCTCTTATTCACTAAGTTTTAAACTTACCATTTCATGTTAACATGCTTTTAGGTGAGACAATCGGGTCAAAGCGGGATTCTGGCAAAGCATCTATGGCAGCTAGCGGCTAAACTTGTTACGTCTGGTAACAACTTGTCTTTTGAACCATCTACCTCGAAATGAACTTTAAAACCATCTTTTGTGTGGAAACTAGAAGGGGGGGGGGGGGTTGAATAGTTTACACGTTTGTTTTACGTTTCAAAAGTTTACTTTCAAAAATCTATAGATCCGAGTTATATGTTCAATCAAATCACAATATGAACAAGCAATAACTATCTAAACTAAAACACGATAACAACAATAATAATGTAAAGAGATAAGGAAAGAAACAACCAAACCAAGACACCAAGATTTTATATGAAGTGGTCGCTACTAAGCACCCTCTTCGCCCTACTCCACACCCCGATTATACCAACTCGAGATTTTACTATGGCAACCAAGCTCCCTTTAGGCGGAGAAAAAATCGATTACCACGTCGCTTACTTTAATTTCCGACACTAAAGCGAAATGTCGATCCTAATCTTAGCTAGAACCAATCTACCACTTCACAAGATATGCACACTCACAAGATCTACAACATCGAAATCTACACAATATCCGAACACACAAATACGACAAGATAAATACACAAAGTTTTTGTACTTAGACAAATTGAAGGATAGATCATTAATACACTTCGTTTTTAACGAATACGAGTGTTCTTCTCTTGCACTTGAATGAAGGGAAAAGATGAGAAGAAGAGATTAGATCCTTGAAACTATTTTAAGTATGTATGGACAAGATTTTCGTGAGAGAAAAAAGGTTTAGAGCGAGAAAAAAAAGACTTAAAAATTTCGTGCAAAAAGGAAATATTTTTCTGCTGGGAATGGAGCAGTATTTATAGACAGGGAATCCCAACGGTTATCTGGAGGCGGTCCCGGCGGTCCCTTATATATAAGGGGGCTGCCAGGCCTATAAGGGGCCGCCGCCTAGACTCCGCTCCTTTTTTTTGTCTTTTTGTGGGGAAGGTTGTATCTGGTGTAGAAGCTTCCGTTTTGGGGGGAGAATTTGAATTTCAAATTTTAAGTTTTTAATAAAACTTTTTATTTTAATTAGAGAATATTTTGTAAATGTATTTTTGAGAAAATACTTTTGTAGAATTAAAAGTGAGGATTAAGAGAAAAATATTTTTTTGATCACTAATCATGCTTAATTAATTTGTTTGTCCATACCTTAAGTGATCACTAATCTTAGAAATGAAATTTTACATTTAATAATTTGTAAACGTTTATTTTTATTGTAAACGTTTTTACATTTTGTTATTATCAAAACGTTGAGAGGTCGAAAAATATAAATAACGTTTTTAGACATTATTTGTATTAACATTTTGTATGCAACATACTTGTTGCATAGTTAGTAAATATGTTTATGAACTTCTAGTTAGAACAACTCTTTTGTAAATGCTATTGTAAAATCAGAACATTACTTTTGGTTATGGTCATATGTAAAGTAGCAGGTCTTTGTAAATTAGTAATGGAAAGTGTTTTGGTTATGGTTTAGAGTATCAAGTCTTTGTATCAGCTTTTTATGTACAGGTCTTTGTTTTGTTTATGGTAAAATAAATGAAGTGCAGGTCTATGGTTTAATATATAAAAGAAATGAAGTACTGATAACTGGTTCATGATTGAACAACATCAGTTGGAAACTCGAACTAGATTAGCTCAACTCCAACAATCCATACTTTAATATTCAACTCCAAATTTCAAATAAAATGCAGCATATTCTACTTTACCTATCAGTTTCTACCGTATAAGTATAGGCCCTAAAATCAGAATTGTGTGGGGTCCATGGGACGGCGATAACAACAGTCAAACGATGTTGTTGTCGAATGATATAGGCAAGCAGAATCAAATAATTTGTAATGTGTATGATATGCAACCGTAGTGAGCCGGCTGTTACTTAGATTTAATGCAGAATTATAATTGCAAGGCACTAGCTCAGCTCATGAAGACAGACGTTTATTTAATTTTTAAGCTATTTTGTATTTTTAGTTTTTGGCTTATGGTGTGTTATAGTTTTCCAGTAGTTAGTATATAGGATTTCGATTTGTTTTTTCTCGTTGAGTTTGTTTTACTTTTGAAATGAGCTCATGCATGGACGAAGAGGACTAAGAATGACCTTGTGCATTTAAGAAAAACTTAACATGATTATATAGACAATTTTCTTGGACCATCAAGATGATAAGTAACCTTGTATATGGATTTTAACTTTTATGGTTAGCAAATAACAACGAAGAACAACTCATAACAAACAAAGGAGCAAGTTTAAAGTATTCAGAAGTTGATAATTAGATTAGCAAGTTTTTCTGTATCCAAAGAAGATGAGCCCTTAGGACCAGTCGCAGTTTCCGCCATTTTCTTCCATTGAACAGCCTTCTTCCTCATTTTCTCGCCCTCCGCTCCCTCCATTAACAGCTTCGCCAGCTTCTCCACTTGATCCCTCTTCACATCCCTCTCGATCTCCATGCCGACCTCCCAGTCTTTGCACATTTGTCTACAATTAATCCGCTGGTCACCTGAAAAGGGACAGCATATCATTGGCACCCCAGCCGACAAACTTTCAATGATCGAACCCCAACCACCATGTGTCAGGAATCCACCAACTGATGGATGGTTCAGGACCTCTTCCTGCGAACACCAGCTTGCTATGAATCCTTTCTTGTCAACTGCTTCCTTGAGTTCTAGAGGCAAAACTTGTTGCGTCCCTTCAACAACCAAATTGCTCCGTATTATCCATAAAAATGTGTGGTTGCTATTTACAAGTCCCCAACCAAATTCTAGCAGATGTTGTAGGGACATTTCTGCAAGACTTCCAAAATTAACGTACAACACAGTATTTGGTTCCTTTGACTTAAGCCACTGTATACACTCAGGTTCTTCCTTCCATAAACTATAACCATTAAAAGCCGACTTCTTGGTTTCCTTTTCTGAAATCTGGTTCAAAAGTAACTGAAGAGGGCCGACTGTGTAGACATTAGGAAAGACGGACTTAATATGCTTGACAAGACTAGCCTCTAGTTCTTCGAAAGTGTGGATGATTATATGTGAAACCTTATCTGCCGCCAGAGCAGTTTCAAGAAGGTATTTGAACCCAAGATTAAACTCAGGTAGATCCCTTAGACGGATTCCCTCCATTCCAGGAATCCAGTCTATTTCCACATCAAGATAACTTTCATCTGCAAAGTTCAATGTAAGATTGTTATAAAATAAAACATCATGGTTTTTGGCTTTGGTCTTCAATTTTGGGAGTTGAGAGACGGAGAAACCCTTACCTTTAAGCGGAATAAGTCCTTTCTCCGTTAGAACTTTTGCCTGGTAAAATCCCATGAATCCACATGCAGCCATGGTCCAGAAAAGGACGATGGGGACTCCAAGCTTCTCAGCAGTGTAAATCATATTCGTGTAAGTCATGAAACCATCACAAATAATACAAGTAACAGGAAGTTCAAGACTAGATACAATATCAAGAAAGGAATCACAGAAAGTGTTTCCAATGTAGGTCCAGAGTTCAGCTACCGTTTGAGTATGCTCGACATCTTCATCTGTAACTGAAGGGAGACCATCAGGAACCGTTTTGAATTGAAAGCCAGGACGGTCTTCAAGCCAGTGAGTCCCACCCGACTTCACTAGTCGCTTATGGTTCGATTGAGTGTTGATAAAGGTTATAGATATGCCCTTGTGGTGCAGGAGCCTGGCTAGTTTGAGCATACACTTGATATGGCTTTGAGCTGGATTTGGTATGATCACCACATGAGGCTTCTTCTCTCCGATTTTCAGTGATGAATCCATCACTCTTTTTGTTTTAAGAAGTAGTCTTTTTATATGATTCAGTCCAAATTCTAGGTCTTACATATATGTAGTAATCTTGTCCATACTTTTCCATAAATCAATGTTTGTCCCTCTGCCGATCAGTATCTTTGAAAATGTCAAAATATTGTAAACTGAAACTAAGTACATGTTGGATCCATTGAAATGAACAAAAAGTCTTGGTTAAAAAGAAAGAGACGAGTTGAGAGATCTAATGCGAGCCATATATCATGAATGATTTCTCGACCTATTTCTTCTTATATTTTGAGCCAAAACTAGAAATGCGGCTAAATTTTGAGGCTGAGATTTCTAACACGGAGACTCTCTTAAGAGGGAAACTCTTGTTTAAGCATATTAATAGTTCTACCACAAAGATCATTTGATCAAAGTGAAAAGATAGACCATTCAGTGATGTTGAAATATTTATGGCTCACACTTGTCTGCATATTAACTTGAGTATCACTCTAGTACACACCAAAACTCCAACAATCTTAATGGTTTTAGACACCTAGAAATTGCTCGGAAGCTACGGCATTGTAAATGAAAGCCATACGATGGATGACTTGCAGTTGGCATAAACGTAGGTTTTTGAGGTTTGAATGCTTGATAAGCTTTACAAAGAGTGGCATTCACAATTCAAAGAACAACTTTTTTACAGTGAGCTGTATTAAACCACCTTTTAAGTACATTACAGATTGTAAACAATTGTGAATACAGCAAATCAAGTAGCCAAAAGCAGATAATGCTTTGCATTATCCATCTTTGCCGAGGCAATCAGAATATGGTGGACCAGAAAATGTGTCCCTAGTCAGTTGCTTTCATCGCGAATGCCACTATGCATCCTAGTATGGCCCCTGCAACCACCTGTTCAATATAAACCAATTTCTTATTGAGTTAAAAGCTTTCTGTCAACTTTAAAAGTGTCCAACTTATGGTGTTTGGATTTGCATTTTTGGATCTAATAATTGTGCCTTAAAGCCGCAAAAAAGTTCTGTGATCAAGTTAACATAACTCATTTACCCCTATTAAATTCAGAGACTTCTACTCCAATTCACATGAATGTTGTTTTTAGTTAATATATCTATTGATTTATTGAATTCTCAGAATTTTCTAAACACATAAACATAATAATTTTTTTCATTGCAGTTTCAGACAAACTAGAAGCATATCTACATACTATTTTTACTTTAACAGCCCGTTTTATTACAGTTCTGATTCTAGTTATTCAATATCGCATTCCGAAACATACATTGAGACACCACCTTAGAGTAAGATAATATGCATAGACGAGATTTAGTCAGGATACAAGAAATTAATTTTTTCGAGATCCACTTAATGGTTGCTTAAGAATAAATCCTGGTTCCTAGGTGGATTCAAATACATTTATATCATTGTAGTGAACTACCATATCTCCCCCTTCTACTTTTCTTTCATAATTTTTCTGATTGTAACGCTAATATACGACTCACTAGCCCATTAGCACGTATTATAAGAATATAGACTAAAACCATTCTTTATGAGAAACCTGTACTGGAGTATGCCCAAGTGAATCACGTAGAGGTATGGATGTGGATAAAGGATGTTCCGGAGGAAATTCACACACTATCTGGTTCAACACCTGCACAATGTGTAACAGAAGTAGAGATGAGGATTAATAGTCTGGTTTACCAGTTAATACTGTTAAAAGATCCGTTGATTTCAATTGACTGCATAGGAACTAGTTGAAAGATTCTATGTTCCAAGAACAGCCGATAACTAGCTACTGAAATGACCCAAAGTATACAACCATCCAGGGTAAGTATAAGCACGTTCTTGCTAGATCCAATTGCACGAAATACAACGACAAAGAAAAGGCAACACAAGTCATATTATTGGGATAGAATTTCTTACTTCAGCTTGGCGACCAGCATGGAGTCTGACTCCAGTTGCATCATACATAACCTGCACAAATTTTCATTTAAATTAGACCTTGTGCGAAAAGCACATGATAAAAGTATACAAGTGGAGCCAAGCATTTCATGACTTGATTTTCATTAATAAAGTTATAACTATGCCTAGTAAGGTTAGGAAATTTTGTTGAAACTTAAAATCTCCACAAAACTAGGATAAAGAAAGTAATTACTGTCGGACACGAGATATATGCTGAGAGTACATACAATAAAAGCCATGATAACAGCAACTGCAAACGATGATGAATCAATTCCCTCGTGTAGACCAATAGATACTGCAAGTGCCACGACAGTTGAAGAATGAGATGATGGCATTCCACCAGATCCGACAATCTTTTTAGGATCCCATCTCTTTTCCTTATACCTGAGCTTCTAAGGATACATGGAGAGGTCAGTAAATGCAGCGATTTTAATCACAGTTCCTTCAGCACACTAACCTTTTTCGAGAAACCAAAATTGTTAAACCAAAATCTGATCATTTGGCGTAGAGGCTAAGACATGAATCAAATCGATTTAATGAATAAAAAAGGTCTATAGATACAGAACCAGTAATAGAAACCAAGCTAATGCCCCTAATACTTCTGGCAAAATTAAAACATCTAGTGACATGTTTGGCTAGCAGTTTATTTATGTGGTTATTCATTATAATCTATTTGTTTATGTTTTTTAAGGTCCGCTATATATGTTTGTGATTGGGACTTAGTGCATAGACGGAACTTGGGTGATTTTATTGGGAGGGCCAACTCAATTAATTTGAGAGGGCGAAAGTTGTATTTCCTTTAAACAAATATAAGTAAAACCTCAAAGTTGTCCATGACTGAGTGCACTCACACTACTTCCACATGGTATTATCAATGTTCATTATGTCCGTGTTAGTTTTTTACATTTTACAGCGTGTATAGAACAAACACGAACACGCCCACTTGGCGTTCACCTACATTTTACAGCGTGTGTGGGTGCCCATAGCGAATCAAGATATATATCTAACTAGAAATGAACAACTTACTCTAATCTACCAATGAGTTTCTATGTATAAGCTAGTAGTATATAATTAAGGAGAATTAACCAAAAAGTCAAACAAAGAGGGTTTTGATATGAGATATAGTATAAAAGAAACTGACCAAGTAGTAATAACTTTAAGAAACTGAGCAATAGCAAAAGCAAGCAAGGCAGATAACAAGGGAACACTATACAGCAACATGATCACTGGACCAGCTGATCTTGAGGACGATGGTGCCACCTTGTTAGCATGGTACGCTGCATCTGCTAACGTGATCACCTCCTCCATTTGATTCTGTCGTCAAATCGATATATGATTGCAAACGTAAACTGATTTTTACTATGTGTTAAGGTGATGATAATGGTCAAACAAACAAACAATGTGTTTTGTCCAACCAAAACGGCCGTCTGCCACTATGGATTTACTAGTATTTAAATGGCCAAACAAGTTTAAACTCAAGTGTGTGTGTGTCTGTCAATGTACTTATATAAACTACATGGCATGTGTGTTGTATTATTGACTTGCCTACGTTGTATTTTGAGTAAATTGCATAAATCGTCCTTAAAGTTTAGCCAAATTGCGTGTTTCATCCCAAACGTTACGAAAGTGCAAGGATCGTCCCTGTGGGAAACCTTTGGTGCAAGTATCGTCCCTACTTGCACCAAAGGTTTGCCCAGAGGTTTCCCCACATGGACGATACTTGCACCAAATGTTTCCCACAGAGACGATCCTTGCACTTTCGTAACGTTTGAGATGAAACATGCAATTTGGCCAAACTTTAAGGACTATTTATGCAATTTACTCTTGTATTTTTTTAATATCTTTTCTAAGACCATCCAAGTTTATGAAAGGCTACTGATTTGCACACTTAAATTTTTGATTGGGACACTCAATGTACAAGCAGTTAAAGCACACTGTACAAGCCTGTAATGCACAAACAAGAGTGTCCCAATAAAAAAACTGAGTGTGCAAATCAATTCCCTTTATGAAAAGGTTTGTTTACTATATTTCATTATTATTTGAGTAAATGCAAAAATCGTCCTTGTGGTTTGGCTAAATTTCATGTTTCGTCTTTATGGTTTGGAAAGTGCAAACGGTGTTCCTATCGAGAAACCTTGGGTACGATTTCGTCTTTGATTAAACTGAAATGACTAAGATACTTTTATATTTTCTCTTTCTGAATTTCTTATTTATAAGGGTATTTTAGTCATTTCAATTTAGTAAATGACAAAATCAGACCCAAGATATTATCATAGAGACGCCGCCTGCACTTTTTAAATTTGCAATTTGGTCAAACCACAAGGATGATTTTTGCATAGTCAGTTAGTGTATTATGCTTAATTTGGTGTCATGAAAATTTTTATAATCTTGAGCTTATATCTCTACTACTTTATAAAGCATTTAGCCAATTTCTAAAATTAGAAGTACTTAAAATTTTAAGTAAAAAAGATTACCTCTTTAGAAAAGTTTATACATGTTATGTTTTATCAATAAGTCATAGTCAATTCATCACATCAGAATTTAATGTATGCATTTGTAACTTGCATGTAACGGTTCATCTATTTATATAGCTTTGAAACAGCCGAATATTGATAACTCATTTAAAAAATCTTATAACGGCCCATTTAAAACATTATAGTAACAGTCACCTAATATATTTTCTCACTATAAAAAGACACACTACTACACTCTTCCTCATCCTCTCATAATTTCAAAAACAGTCACAACCCCTCTGCCACCACCTTCGTCGCCGTTGTTGCCGCCACAACTTTCGCTGCCACCATCAACCACAACTATCACACAAATTGTTAGGTGTTGGTGGTAGATATGATGGACTTGTTGACAGATTTGGTTGTTTTGGTTATAAGTTCGGTGGTTTTGATAGTTTTAGTGGTTTCAGTTGTAGATGGTGTGGTTTCGATGGACTTTGGCTTTTTTGTTGCCAAAAGCCTGCAACTATAAATTGAATATGTGGACTTGGTTTAGTTTTTGTGGTTTGCATTGTTTTGTACTAATGAATTTGATTTTTTGCAGTTATGTGGCAACTAAAGTCATAGGTTAGATCTCTATGAAACTTTTAAAAAAATAAAAGTGTTCATCTATACAATTTCTTTTGAATTTTAATTTTTTTATTTTGTTCTTTTTAAGAAAAAAATTTTATAATAATTGTCAAGAATATTGTGTAGAATTATCGATGTGCTTGAGACTTGTGAATCAGTTGTTGACCATTATTCAAGAAGTTGAGTACACTCTTGACATTGCTGCCAATAAAACATTTCAATTTACTGTTTTGTATATTTTTATTTGGTGTGAAAAACTGCAAATATTGAATAACAAATATTAGAAAGAGTAGCAAAATTACTTGACGTAACCATGGTTATCTAAAAAAACATAAGCAAAAAATGATTGACCCGTTAAGTTGTATTTTCAATTTGTACCATTTTTAATATCTCTATTACTTATAATGTATTTAATACTATTCTATAATTAGCAAGGCTTAAAAATTCAGACTTGTAAACTTATATACTTATGAAGGGATTTCAAAACTTGATGAATGCTTGTAATCTCAAAACTTATAACGGTCAAATTATAATCAGATAAGTGATTTAATGGGAAAAAAAAGATGTAACCATCATATCAATACGTAACATTTAAAATGGAAAAAAGTTATTGATATCTATACTACTTTATAAAGCATTTAGCCCATCTATTTTTAGAAGTTTTAAAAAATTAAGTAAAAAAAATTAATTTATTGGGAAAGATGTAAAACCATTACAAAATGTTCATCATACACATTTAAAAGCTTTTAAAATCCTTTAATAGTCAAAAGTTGTAACAACCCAAACATTCGATAAACACATTTTAACTCGTGGTTAAAGTTATAACGGCCCATATACGTTTTTTAATATTGTCAACTTGTAACTGCTAAGGTTTGATGGATTTGAATTTTTTTAGGGATAGAGTCTTATGAATTAATGATTGATCTGCAAAGCATCTGTGATCCTGAATCTATTAACTTTTGATGAAGTGGCTGAGATTTTTAGTTAGTTTTTTTCATCATGTTATGTTAGTGATTTGGTGATTGTAGTTTTGAATTGATAATTGATGATGATGATGATAACCCGTTTGGGGTTTTATTTTGTCGAATTGTTAAATTGAATATTTGATTTGTGATTATTGGTTTGTTGAAATTTGTTCAATTTTACTTAACTACTACTTACATTTCGACAATAATTTTTCTTTTTCTTTTCTTGTTATTATGTAGTGATTTTCACTGTTTAAAAATAATTATTGTGAATTTGTTCAAGTTAATCATTTTCCAAATCTTTAAAAAAAGAATAAGAATATCATTATCAAGTGTAACCACTTAAATCATACTATCAATATGAGATTTATTATAAAATGGTGTAATCGAATCCTTATATAATTTTCACACAAACATTTATATCTCTCACACACAAATTTTTTTTGTTTTACAGCCTAAAAAATAGTCTCTCATATACCCGACGACTATATCACTCATAAACTCTTACTGGTTTAACAATGTGAGAGGATTCTTTATTTTTTTGTTAGAAAAACGCTTAGCCGGATAACATTTACTCGCCGCAAAATATAGTCACAGGGTACCCGCCGCCGCATTACTATTTTATTTATTCATACTTTTATCTAACAATAATTACGAAATAATGATAATTTTTAATTAAAATAACTGTAAATCATAACAATGCAAACTATTTCATATCTGAATAAACCTAAAGTTCGTATTAAAAATAGTAGAATAAGTAGAATATTTTATACATAAATTAAAGATAAATGTCATTACAAAATGAAATGTAATCGACATAAACATAAAAAACTATTTATAAGCATCATTAGCTGCAACGTCGTTTTCTGCAAAATCTTTTAATGGATTGTTACAATATTGAATGGCTATAAAGACATTTAAATGGGCCGTTACGAATAAACATGTTAATTAGGATGTGTAATGAGTTGTTACAAATAAATATTTTAATGGATTGTTACAATATTAAATGAATATGAATGTTGGAGTGTTACAAAGTTACAAATTTTAAAACATTTATATTGATGTAATAACTTTTCTCAGATTCTATAATTAGTAATGTTTTTTCCTTATTTTTTAAGACTTCTAATTTTAGAAATTGACTAAATTGGCTAAATTCTTGACTTTTTATCTTTCTTCATATTCTCATTTTTCTGTTCACTTGATCCCCTTTTTGACATTTTTATCATTTTCTTATACTCGGCTCTTTTAGTCATCAGTCTGAAAAACTCTAATTCTTCATGACAACTCTTCATCATTGTTCACTAGATGCATTATACCCTTTTTTGTAAAGTTTGTTGTTATTTAAAACATAATCTGTAAATTCAAGAATAAAAGAGATCAGGCTACCTTGTTCGATGCCAACAGGGACTTCACTTTCAGAGTTGAACCTTACTATATAGTAAGGATTCTTAACTGGTCATAATATTTCATTCACTACTCCTAGCGATGAATTACATTATGTGATCCATAGAATAGATCCCTCGTTTAACGGATTATGATTATCCACTCCTTCCACAATGACTTGTGCACCTATAATATTCAAATAACTTAAATTTTGAATACATGATGTTTATTCGTGTTATTCATGTTATGTTTTGGTGTTGTTGGTACTATTTAGCCAGTTGGTGCCCATTTTTTATAATATTCATGTTATTGGTACTATGTTATTGGTGTTGTTGTTGGTACTATTCATGTTATGTTTAGGTAAATATGATTATTAAAAGTGTGATGCACATTTTTTATAACTGTGATGCCCTTTTAAATTTAGTTAAATTAATTCATACACATGTTTGATACATTGTCAATTAATTTGTTAGGTTATTTAATATTTACATGTTGATGCTCCTTTTTTATGCATTGTGATGCCTTAATTTTTAATATGTATAATTAAATTGCTGCTATTTTTTTACAGGTTTGCGTCTAACTGAATCACCAAATTCTGTAAACATTCCTAATATTTCTAGGTCTATTATTCCTGTTGATAGCAGGTCTAGTAACATTAGTGTTACTACTAGTATTAGTGAGTGTTCTAGTAATCCTATTGATGTTTCTTCTGCTACTGTTAATGACCGACCTAGGATATGGATACCTGCTGTTGAAGCTAGTTTGAAACCTAGCAAAGGGCACGTATTTACATCGTTAACACAAGCTTATGATTTTTACAAACATTATGGGAAAATTGGAGGATTTGATATTAAGCTAGGCACTGAAAAAAACTATCACGGTACTGAGGTTCCTGACATTAAGTATTTTAATTGTACGAAAGGAGGTAAAAAGGGAGAATCTAAGTATGACAACCATAAGTTTGATGTATTTAGTGTTTGTAACATTGACAAAGGGAAAGGAATCGCTGTTGCTAGTAGTGTTTGTAGTGTTGCCAACGGGAAAGGTAAAGGTAAAGTTACTGTTGATTTATTTAGTGGGAAGGGTAAGACTATTGATTTTTCTGATGTTAGCAATCCTGATGATGTTTTTAGTGGAAAAGGTAAGAATGTAGATGTTTCTGATGTTAGCAAGCCAATTGTTAAGAGGCCATTTAGGAAAAATACTTCTTGTAAAACTGGTTGCTTAGCACGGATGATGGTTAGGAAAATTGACGGAGGCATGTTTGAGATTTATGGTTTTGTAGAAGAACATAATCATCCCTTAGTGTCACAGGAGGACATGCAATTTATGATTAGTTCTAGAGAGTTAGGTTTTTCAAAACAGCAGTTTATGTTGCAAGTTGCTAATTCGAATGTAGGGCCAGTTAGGGCGTTTAAGTTGATGAAGGAAATGTATGGTGGATTTGAAAATGTTGGCGCGACTGCAACAGATTGTAAAAATTTTAGGCGTGACTTGAATTTGTTTATTGGGGATCGGGATGCGCAAATGGTGGTTGAGAAGCTGGAGAATCTTGAAAAGCGTTGTGACAGCTTTTTTATGGATTATTGCCAAGGCGAAGGAGATTCATTATGTGGTTTGTTTTGGGCCGACAAAGTGGCAAGATTGAATTACCAGCGTTTTGGCGACACTATATCTTTTGATGCTACTTTCAGATCGAACAAGTAATATATTATGTTTACCCTTCTGTTTATTTTATAGTTTTATCGATTCATATCATTGTTTACAAATATCAAACTGATGCCCTTTTATATATAACACTAATGCCCTTTTTTTAAATATGTATTACAGATACAGAATGGTGTTTGTTCCTTTTACTGGGATCGACAACCACAATCGCTCTGTAACATTTGGTGCTGGTTTATTGTCTGATGAAACTGTTAAGTCTTACAAATGGCTTCTTCAATCGTTCAAAAAAGCGTTTGTTGCCGATCCACAAGTCGTTGTAACTGATCAAGACGCCTCAATGAAACAAGCTGTCGAGGCGGAATTTCCAAACGCCCGACACCGATTGTGTATGTGGCATATAATGCAGAAGCTTGTAACTAAGGTATTCCTTTATTTTCCAATTACCATCATATTTTTTTATGGTATAGAATTGTTTGTTGTATGACGATTACATTTTTTTTAATTAGGTAGTGTTTATGTGTGTTTGAATTCATATGTTAGCAATTAGGATGTCCTGAACTGTAATAATGATGCCCTGTAATTATATGGTGTCTCATCAGCATATATTAACTAGTAATAGTTTATATTAATATGACAACTATTTTGTACGATTGGAAAGTTATTGTTTTTGTAAGAATATTGATTATGGTGCCCTATTTTTTAATTCTGATGCACAAATTATGTGTTTAGGTTGGTTCATCTGTATGCAACAAAAGCAATTTCAAGCAACGGTTTTGTAGTATCGTGTGGAATGAGCGCATATCCATTGATATGTTTGAGCAGGAGTGGGCTTCAATCATGGACGAATTTGATCTTGGTTCACATAAGTGGTTATGTGATTTATACGGCATGAGGCATCGTTGGATCCCGGCTTTTCTTCGTAACGAGGATATGTCTGGATTGATGCGAACAACATCGAGGTCGGAGTCTGAAAACCGGTATTTTAACAGATTTACTAACCCAGATCTTACGTTGGTTGAGTTCATTGGTCATTTTGAGTCTGCCATGGATATCCAACGCTATACTCAGAAGAAAAATGATCATGAATCCCGATATAATCGTCCTGAATTTCGAACTGATTGGCCGTTAGAGAAGGATGCTGCTGAGTTGTTCACGCTTAACATTTTTTATGAAATTCAAGATGAAATTGTAGCGTCTATTGCAAAATGCTTGTCGGTTAATGTTGAACAGATGGGTGGGTCTGAGAAGTATTTCATTCGTGATACCGATGTGAAAAAATGGAAAGACTCCACTCAATTTGAAGTGTATGAGGTAAGTAATTAGTTTTTTTTATACCTTTTTGTTTGTATATATTTAATTGTATTATGTTGTAGAATTATTTGAGTCGATATGTTTTGCATCAACATTAGGTACATAGTAAACTTAAAGTGATGCCCCTATTTTTTTGTATACAGATGCACTAATTTTTATTATTAATTTTTTTTGCAGGTGTTTTATTGTTCTTCTGATACCATACTTACTTGCTCATGCAGACGGTATGAACTATATGGGCTGCTATGCCGACACATCCTTTATGTTTTTGAAATGAACATATCAAGGAGTTTATCCAAGAAGATATGGCTTGATAAGGTGTTTTAGTCCTGATGAGAATGTATGGGTGGATACTTCTGCGGTTGCGTGCGATACTAGTTCAAATGCTGCTATTCGTGCAATTCGAAGGATTTTTGAAGATACTGTTGACAGACTCGTACCTTTTAAAGAGAAGCTGGATTTATATCGATTGGAGTTGTCTGATCTTTTGGCAAAAGCAGAAGCTGATGTTCCAGTTTTGATGCGCGTTAACAATAAAGATACATTCTGCTCGATGCTTGGTGTTACGGAGCCTGAACGTGTTGTTATTAAAGTTCCAAGACATTCAGCAAACAAAGGTACTGGTTCACATAAAAGGTGGAAAAATATGGACGAGTTGATACAGAATGCAGCTGAGTCTTCCAAGAAAAGGCGAACATGTTTTGTTTGTGGAAAGGCTGAAGGCCACAATTGCAGAACTTGCCCTCATAAAGATGAAATCAACTCGGCTAACAAGAGAACAAAACGTGTTACCCGCTCTTCAGCCGCGAATTACGAGGAATAATCAATTCAAAGTGATGCCTTCATATGCTTACTGGATGCCTTGTTTTTTTACACATTTTTTTATTTGATTTTTAAAACTGCACTAAATACTACAAAATTGTGTTTAATCTTGATTGCTATGGATTTTCTGGTATTTGTTACTTTGAATTAAATGATGTATTTCAGATTTATTTTTTGGAATTTTATACGTGTTTCATCTTATAGTTTTGTTATATATTTTTTACTTTTTCTATTTGAATGTTTTGAATTACCATTTTGTAATAGTTTAGTTACATTGTGTGATACATAAATATGATTCCTTTAGTTAACAAACAAATGCCTTAATTAGATCATACAGATCAGAAGTTTTGGTTGCATTATGATACAAGTAATGTTTTCCATTTAGATTAAAAAACATAAGTCCTAATATATCAAACAATGCACTAAATGTCATGAATTTACTCTTATGTATAAATCGAGACACCTTTTTAAAAATTTATGATTCCTCTTTTAAGATGGTTATTAAATTACATTTATGTACAAAACTTACACACCCTTTTTAGATTTATGATGCCCCTTTTTGAAACATTAATTTGTTTCATATGTTCTGAATTACATTTATGTAATAAACTTACACTCTTTTAACATTTATGATGTTCCTTTTTTTATACACACATATACACTCAAATGTATGAGACATATGCTATAAAAACATGTTCCTTATATACCACACAGATGCACTATGTGTTATACAAATATACGCCCTACAGCAAACAAATGCGCTAAACATACCAAACATATGCCCTAAACTTATGATATTACAAAAATATAAGTTTGGTTACATCAACTTTACATTGCATATTTATACATGATTATAAAACAACAATTTCTAAACATCAAGTTCTAAAATACATGAACATCCACTATATAGTGCATATGTCTACATGATTAAATCATGTCATAATTGTGATGAATCTTGATTGTTGTGGATTTTCTAGTATTTGTTACTTTTAATTATATGATTGATTTCAGATTTATTTTTAGAATTTTATATGTGTTTCAGCTTATAGTTTTGTTTGATATTTTATACTTTTGTTTTTTAAATATTTTGAATTACCTTTGTGTATTAGGGTTTATTTACATTGTGATACAAGTATATTTTTCTTTTGAATAACAAACAGGTGCCCTAATTATATCAAGCAGATGCCCTAAGTGTTTGAATACATTATAATACAAATATATGTTCCTTTATATATCAAGCAGGTGCCCTAATTATATCAAACACATGTCCTAAGTTTACGAATTACACTTACATGCTTTTTAAAAATTATGATGCCCCTTATTGAAACATAAATTAGTTTCATATGCCCGTTACAGTATATGAACTCCAGCATGGCAAAATATAAAGTAACTGAATATCAAGTTTTACAATTCTGGACATTATCATATCAAAATGTAAAATATCTGAACATCAAGTATCTGAACATCAACATAGCAAATTATAGAGTATTTGAACATCAACTTCTAGATTTTAAAGTACCTGAACATCAACTTGATAGTGCATATGTCAACATGATTACACCATGTTTTTAACATTGATTTTTGGGAAAAAAAAACTTTGTGCTAGCTTGAGTCTCTCTTCATTCTCTTCACAATATTTTGTCACCCTTGGTAAAAGTCGTCCGAAAGCATGTTCACTGAAATTTTGCTTTTGTTTTTCGTTGAATTTGTTGTATTCCTTTGCTTCTGTTTCGACTTGGCCTGCCTTTTCATTTATTTCCGTCATTAACATTTTTACAAGGTATTTTCTTCGAAGACCATTCAATTGCTTTATTTGTTGTTTTCCTTCCACTTGTAAACCTATATTGAAGGAATAAATATACAGATGCCTTAAAACAAACAAACAGATACCTTAAAATAAACATATGCTAATTTCATTTACCAAATCAAATACTATGAGCATATAAATGTGGGTTCATATGCATTAGGTGTACATCTTGCGCGAACGTTTTGACACTGGGAGCGCTCATCACGTGACATGTCATGCACTAATTTCAAATAACATTAAATCTTTGCCACGTGACATGTCATATGTTTCGACACTTGTAGCGCTCATCACTTAACATGTCATGCAGTATTTCTAAATAACATTAAATTATGTCATGCAAATGCTTTTCATTAAATAAATAAAATGCAAAGCGTTAAACAAACAGATGCGTTAAAAAAACAGATTCCTTAAAGTAAGCAAACCTGCATTAAAGCGATTTTTTCTTCCATAAAAACACTCCATGTGTCTCATCACAAAAACTCCACTATCAAAATAGTTTGTTGTTGTTTTCCAATCCATATGCATAATTTTTGGCTTTACTTTTGACATCTTGATTCCATTTGGATGTAGTCTGTCATACATTTTACAAGTTAATGTATTGTTAAATACATTTTGAGATGCCCTTTTTTATGCATTTTAATGCCTTAATTTTTTTTTAAACACAAGCTTTTTGAATCTTACCAGTCTTTTAGGAATCTCCCCATACCGCCTAACTATATCTTGACTTTCTTCTTTCTTGTTATCTATAATATCCACTTCTAACGTCTTCAAATTGTACACAATCAAATAGAAGTGATTTGCTTTAGATCCTGCTTGTATTATCGGAAAAAATACCTGTTTTCATACTCATATTGTTAAACTTAATTTTTCAATTAATTATCCACAAATTATTATCTAACCAAAAAATAAAAAAGTTTTACATCTTACCAATTCAAATTTGTCAAGAGTTGTTTGGTTGGTACATGCCATCGCCTCTTCAAACTTTCTTTTGAAATCTTCGAAATTCCTTGAAATCTTTAAAACATGATTCAATTAGATTATAAGTTTTGTTATAACACCATATTAAACCAAACACCTGCAAGTACTTCACACATATGCCCTAAAGATTGCCGTATATACGCTTAATCTTAACTAAATAAATGTTTTAAATCATTTCAAACATATGCTATACAATTTGACCTATTTTTTCACATATTCTTTAAAAAAACCAGAAAGATGCCTTATAAAAAAACAAACATACGCCTCAAACTAAACCAACAGCTACCTTGTACCATACAAGCATATTATTTAAATTTAACAAACATATTCATCAATTTACCAAACAGGTGTCCTAATACAACCAAACAGATGCCCTAATCTAACCAACCAGATGCCTTAAATCATCAACCAAATGCCTTAAATCATATATGTATTGCATAAATACATGCGTTCTGCTGCTTCTGTTGAATCAGATAGGTAAGTGCTATTTAGTTACTACTATTTGTATTTCTTATAACTAATCCAAACATGTGCCTTAAATTACAAAACATATTTATTAATGTATTCCCAGGTATACCTTAAAATAAACATCCATTTACTTTTATTTTTGTATTACGTACCGCCATTCCAGTTTTGCAGAATAGGTATTTTGATCTCATCTTATTCTTCAGACGTTCGTCGTTATTTTGAATTATGCTCCATACGTCAATTACGGATTTTGTAATTGCAAATCCTTCATGCATACTTTCAAATGCGACTCTTTGAATTTCCATGTTGCTTGTCTTGAAAATAATATCCCTTAATCATAAATGTTTGAATAAACATTAATTAAAAAAAAACATTGATGCCCTAATAATAAATAATATGATGCCCTAAATTAATTTTATAATATCATCATCGTTAATTTTTACTTACCTGACATTATACCTTCCAGTGAAAATACTTTCAACCACAGGTTTTTCAACAGCTTGCAATTCTCTTGTGACGCTCACCTTTCTTTTAACGTATGGAGAACATAAAGCCTCTGATAATTCACGTACCCGTTTTTCTTTCTGTTCATCATTCCCATCTTTTGTTGGTTCCGCGTATCTTATTGGTACCGCATTAATTGGTTCAATAACTGTTGCAACGGGGCATATTTGTTTTTCTATCATTCCTTCGCGTCCTTTCTTCAATGACAATTTGGTTCTTTTTGTGTATACCTATTGTTGTTTTTTCGTTATCACATCTACATTTACATCATTGCTGATTGGATCATTATTTTGAATGACTGTTTGATCATTGTTGTCCACATTCTGTTGATATTGATCCGAATCCCCTTTTTCGTTTCTTTCCACGTCCATGTATTCAACACTGCATATATACATAAAAAACATTCAAAACAGACAAAAAGGTTTAATTACATGATACTATATAAATAGATTATGTTTATACAACAACTCATAAGTTTAACTACATATGCCCTAAATATAGCAAACATATGCCCTAAATATATTATGATTCAATACATAAGCTTAGTTACATGATTATTGTAACATCTCGCATTTTCAGGTCATTTACGACTTCATTTATTCCGTTATTTATTTTTAGGCTTTTACGCGTTCGCTTTTAAT
>BQNB010098467.1:2637-19417 GCA_026074375.1 Tanacetum coccineum
TCTCCAAGATGAGTTCTTGAGCAAAAAGCGTGTTGACTAGGGCTTCAGAATGCCCGGATAAGTTCAACACATGTCTTTTTTCAGATTATATCATATCATAGTTTCAGCAAGGTCCTGCATAAAAGATTAGAAGACGAGTGTAATTTAAATCTCGCTACAATGGTACAAGAAAACAATTAAACACACAACTATACAGGGATCAATACGCCATATCCCAAACCCTAGGATACGCTGTATGGTTCCTGTAAAAACAATTAAATTACTGGAAATTAAATATTGAGTATTAAAAACTGATAACGTCCAGACACGTCTATATGCCTTATCCAAGGGGTTCGATACGCCGTATAGAGTTTTTGGGAAGACAGACTCGTGCAACAAATAATTAAAAATGCGACAAATAATTAAAATGACCGGGTTGTCTCCCGGGAAGCACTTTTGTTTCAGCTGGTCTTTAAGTTTGACCTTTTGTCCTTCTTCTCTTCTTTATTCATCCTCCATAATTCGCTCGCACTTGTCCCCGAGAGCGAATTTCTTCATAATCATTTGGCATGATGCGTACTTCTTGCAAAATTTCATGCCAAGCACAACGTCTTTTGTTACATCATCACCGTCAATGATGGTAAAACCTGTAATAATAGAAAAATTCACGACGAAAACTGGTATATCGATCAAAGTTTCGGCATGACTCTTCCCTTCATCCTTGTCCTTAATTATGGAATAATAAAATCTTTTGAACATTAAGTTAATGGACAAAGAAGGGATGAGGTCAGCATTAACATATTTTTACCGGATTACACAAGAAAATTTCATTTTACAATATTTAGAGTTGGTTTTAACAAAAGTTGGCTTAAAATCAACATTTTGATTCGTTTTAGGTTCTAAAGGTGTGTCCAAATCATTTAATTCTATATAGTTACCATAAATTGGGTCGAATGATTCATCACCCTCTCCTATAAGCTTTATTTTTGAATCAAGACTTTTTATCACAAAGACCCTTTTGATTATGCCAGTGGCGGGCTTAATACTTTTAAAAACAAGTTTTTTTTCCCCGAACCTTAGAGTAATATTCCTTTTGAAGACATCAATCTTGGAATGTGCAGTTGACAAGAATGGTCGTTCGAGGATCAAAGGGACATCGTCATCCTCGGGTATGTCCAAGATGATAAAGTCTATAGGGAAAATAAATTTACCAATCCTTACTAGCACATTTTGGCAATACCCCTTAGTTGTTTTATGGTTCGGTCATCCAGTTCGATGGTCAACCTAGTGTGAGATAAAATTTCTAGACCAAGGTTGTTGTAGGTAGAAAATGGCATAATGCTCATACTTGCTCCTAGGTCAACAAGGGATTTATCAAAACAGATATTATGAACAAAATAAGGTAAAGTAAAGCTCCCTGGGTCTTCTTCTTTCTGAGGCAAGGTGTGATCATAAGCTTCCAGAATCTTCACATCTTGTGCCTCTCTCCAACCATCACAGCCGAATTTTTGTAGTCGCCTTGGGAAAGGGACTACTTCAGAAAGTATGCTCCTGTGCTATGTGCCCGATACGGCATATGGACCACATCCGATACGGTGTATCTCAGAAAAATTAGCTTTAGCAGTTGAGATCGATTTACCTTGGTCTCTTGGGTTTGTTTCCGTAGATCTGGGCAGGCTTCCAAACCCTTTTTCTTGTAAGACCTTGCTCATTTGTCCGATTTGTATTTCCAAGGTCTTAATTGAAGCTCCTTGATTTCTTATTGCTGCATCGGTAGAAGCTTGGATCGCTTTGATAATGTTTGAGTTTTCATCATGCCTCTTAGCCAATTCTGCCATAAATTTGGTCAGTGATTCTTCCAAACTTGGTCTCTGATCAGGATACGAAGAGTTTTCATTGTTCCGTTGGTAGAATCCTGGCCCTGCTGCTCTATACTGTCCTTCAGGTTGATATGGTGCACCGAACTGTCTATAGTAGGCTTCTTTTAGAGTTTTTCCTTCTTCCTTTTATGGACAATCCTTCGTATAGTGTGGTCCCTTGCATAGTTTGCATCCGACGTGAGCAACATACACTTTCTCATTTGCTTTCTTTATTTCTCTTCTGAGATTGTTGAGTTGGGCTTGGATAGCAGCTAGCCCGTCAGAAGTTTTAGTACTTCTAGACTTAGTGGATGTTCCATTGTGCCATTTCTTAGAGAATTCAGCCATTTCTTAGATGGCTACTTTAGCATCTACAGTAGTTTTGGAAGGTATGACACCCTTTGAATCCAGGATTTATCAAGTTGGAACATCGAGCCCATTATAAAACAAGATGACTTCCTGCATGTCGGTCAAATAATATTAAGGACACTTCATCAGCAATTCTTTAAATCTTTCCCATGCACGAAAAAAGGCTTTCATCGGGTTCTTGCTGGAAGTTGTTGATTTCCTCTATTTTCTTTGCGGTACGGGCAGGTGGATAGTATTTGTTCGAAAACTTAGTTTTAAGAACCTCCCAGGTTATAATCGATCCTGATGGCTGGTTCTTGAGCCATCTGCTTGTAGCTCCAGTGAGGGCTACAGGAAAGGCTTGAAGCATAATTTGATCTTGAGTTATTTTTGGGATGTGAAATAAGTCAACAATCTCTAAAACTTTTTTTATGTGTTCGTTTGCATCTTCGTGTTCCGAACCACTAAAAGTACTGTTATAAAGTTCCTTGAGGAATTGCCCTTTCAATTCAATGTGGGTGTCTTAGTTGATCATGGGCCTAGTAACGCCCGACCCGTAATCTCCTCGGGTTTTGCTCATGTATTGCTCCATTGTCTCCGTCATTGTTTCTCTTACTTCTTTCTCTGACTGTTCCTCGATGTTAGAAATTTGATCGAACTTAGGTGAATTCGATTCTACGAGACTTGGTGTATCAAAAAGCCTCATTCTTGAGCGAAATTTTTGTTTTGGGTTTTCCAAAGGTGAGAATAGTTCCTTGCTAGAACTCCTTGTCATGCACTACCTGAAAGAAATGACAATAAATCAGTAGGATATGTCCTAATGAGAGAAATTAAATGTAGAATCGAAACAAATGGAGTTTTAGTCTGCTACTGTGTCAGATGACTGATACGTCGTATCCAATTAATTTGAATACGCCGTATAGGCCTGTTGAATGCCAGTACGCCGTATTGAGTTCACAGAATACGCCGTATTGTTTGGAAGAACAGATACGTTGTTTAGACTGTAAAAATCAATACGTTGTTCTGGGCAGAAGGTTTGATACGTCGTATCCAACTGGTGGATACGGCGTATCAGGTGATTAGTCAGAACATAATACTTTTAAAAACAATTAAATGCTGGAATTTAAACAAACAATTAAACACTCAATGCAAATAAATACAAACAGAATTAATTTGATTAGATTACACTAAGCTAAACTAATTAATGGTTAGAAATAGTAATAAGAATAAGGTTTAAATTAATTCACTCCTCGACAGCTGCGCCAAAAACCTGATGTGCTATCGTGTAGGGTCAATTATTTGATTATCAAGTTTTACATTTATATTTAGCCGACAAACCTAAAACAACACTTTAACGAGCAGTGTACCCGATCAAGATGGAGTTTCGCGGTAAGTAGGGTGTCGAACACTAAGAGTGAAAATTAATCCTATATTCTATCACTATTTTAATTAATCTAATTAGTTCTATGTTAATTCTAATTACTGGTTAAACCTATGCTATATATGTGTGTAGAATAATCTTAACACAAGTATGGAATGATTCACTTAGAGTTTTAGAGAAAGAGGGGGTTGGATGAACACTTAAAGAGAGAAAGAAAAATGATAATATTAGCTTAAGTGAAAATGTGACAAATAAACAACCAACACCCTCTCCAAGCTATGGAGAGGGTACTTATACTCTAGTCTTGGCCGGCCATGGACCCATAGTAGGCTTATCCATGGGCCTTTGGCCCGGTTAGCTTTATAACTTAACCTTACAACTTACTACGAGCTACGATTAACTATATTGGTAGTGACCAACACTTTTTCGTATTTCTAACAATCTCCCCCTAAGGGAGGTCAATCCAATATACAAAAATTTAAACTTAGCATATTATGCTTTCATTTCAGTCTTGAGCTAGTAGTCTTTAACTTTAATCATTAACTTGTGATTTGATGTAGTGATCATTGACTTTTGATGTGAGCTTGTTCCTTTGTCTTGACAAGAATGTGATCTTTGAGCATCTTGAAATCATCAACCAAGTATAATCTCTTTTTGTCATCTTGTAAACTTTGCCATCTCGTGAACTTGTGACTTCTGGACTGACATGCTCATACCTTTTTTGATTTGATAATCTTGAAAAGCATTAATGTAGAATCCAAGATCTGGACTCAACTAGGGTAATATACCAATGATTGATAAGCACAGCGGAATTTAAAGAATAAGAACACAATCATGTTACTAATAAGGTTTTCTTTATTAAACACAATAAAGAACTAACTACTACTACTACACTACACACGCTCTATGCGTTTCTTAGATTATCATTAGAGAAGTCTGCTATAAATGGATGGATTGTAACTTAGACGCCTATCCTCTTTATATAGTAGAGGATGGTTACAAACCCTAGCTTACTAACAAAGCTAACTATTACATATTTGGGATCGACCTTTTGAACAGATAATTCAATTTAAGAAGAATCTTCAGACAGGCGTACATTTCCTGCTGTAGTAATTGAATCTTTCTAACACCTATGTATTAGATTCAATCGTACTCCACATGTTTCTACATAAATCGGAACTTCTCAAAGCAAGACAACCACATATGAGTGAACCAGCGAGTTACTATCTCACCGATTGAAATAAAAAATTGATTTGAAAATCAATCGATGTGTCACTTGCTAAAGTGTTTTTGTGACACATCGAGAGTGTTAATCATTTTAAAAAATTCATCAGCAATCGTCAATTCATAACCTCGAACAAGTTTGATTCTTATAGAATCGCACCATCGTTTCTTTCCAGTTGTCACAAGTTTGATTCATATAGAATCGCACAAGTCACCTACCATGAGCTTGTTTGATGTTGGCTCAAGCAGGATTTCCATCTCATAGTAAATGAAATTCACTCGGTTGTTCTGGCAAATCACAAGATAAATGCGTAGGACTATTAATATGTTAACTTGTTATTCACATTGTGTGACCTAGCAAGCATGATTTGACAAGTGTCCTAATGAGAACTCAAAACCCTAGTCAATGAATTATGAGAGATTATAGGAGATATAATCTCTTCCATAATTAGACTCCATGATTATAGGAATTAGTGGTTACATGACCAATTAAACGTGGTCATTTAATGCAGCCAAACTTGCCACCTGAACAAGTCAAAGTTGTTACAAGTCAGTTGAATTCATTCCAGCGATGTCAATCCTTCAGCGTCATGAACCATCAGCTAACTCACTAAAGAGTATACAAGCTGAATGTTCAATACTGAAAAGACTCACTGATGAGTTAACCCGCTGAGGATACATCCTCTGATAGATTACTCCCTGATGGTATCCTTCCGCTTACTACTCAGAAAGTAAAAAGCTGAATCCATTAGACTGATGAATACCATTTAGTGAGTGAACTCACTGAACTTCATCAGCGACCTGAATTCCGTTTTACCACTATCAGAGTCAGGGTGTTCAGTGACCTATGGGAGTACACTCTGTACCTTTAGTCCTATTACCCGGTATGAACTGAAGCCACAATTGAACTAAATTTCCAACAATCCTCCCAGTTTAGTACAATTCATTTGCATGAAAATTAGACATTAAACAAAATAAGTGCATAAACAAAAATGTCCCAAGGATTGAATTTCAATCTTAGTAAATTACACATTCAAATATTAGAGAATCAGGGTGTTCTAAGAATTGAACCTTTCAACCCATTTGAATACCTGAAGATAAAATACACACAAATTTTCAAACACTTAAAAACTCCCGACACTATATAAGCCATGTGTCCATATGTAATTCAGAAATGTTGTAAGAGCCAAAGTCCATGCTCCCTGAAGCGACAAAACCTTAACATTAACATAGGTGGTTCTTCTTTATTCATGCACCTGCTAAGCACTTTTTCAAAGAAATTAACCATTGAGAAGTAAAGACTTCATCCTCCTTTTCAGCAGGTTCCAAGCACATCCTTGGGATGATATGTAAATACATATGCTTCAGTTCGTTGAACGTTCAACTTTCCATATTGAAGTAAGCTACCAAGTTTCCTTAGTAGGGAGTTGGGTGTCGTAGCATTCAGGGACTTAATTAGACTTTAAAACCATCCTTTCAGCAGACTTTAAAACCAAGTCTCTAGCCAGTCCCTTCGTTAAGTGATCAGATAGGTTTTGTTAAGACCTCACAAAGTTTATAGATACCACCCCATTCATGATAAGTTCACAAATCATGCTATGCCTGACACCTAAGTGTCTAGACTTCCCATTGTACATCTGGCTATAAGCCTTTGCCAATGTAGCAACACTATTACAAAGGATAGATATTGGTGCTATAGGTTTGGACCACAATGGAATCTCAAAGATCAGGTTTCTTAACCATTCAGCCTTCTTACCAGCAGCTGCTAAAGCCACAAATTCATATTCCATTGTTAAACCAGTAATGCAAGTTTGTTTCTTGGAAGCCTATGAGATTGCACCTCCTCTAATCAAGAATACCCATCCACGGGTAGACGAATTATCTTTAGTATTGTTGATCCAACTTGCATCAGTTTATCTTTATATGATCAAAGGATAGCCAGTATATATCAAACTATAGTCCATGGTTTTTTAAGTGCTTCAGTACCCGCTGAATTACTTGCCAGTGCTGAGTACCAGGATTACTAGTATACGTGCTTAGTTTACCCACTACAAAAGCAATATCAGGACTTGTACAAGTCATGGCATACATTAGGCAGCCAATCACCCTAGAATAATCAAGTTAAGATACAACCTAGCCATTATTGGGTATCATCTTCTCACTTGTATCCATAGAAGTACTCACTGGAATGCAATCAAAGTAATTGAATTTCTTTAGTAACTTCTTAATATAATGAGACTGAGAAATTGCTATCCCATTACTTTCATGTTTAATCCTTATACCAAGGATAATATCATCCTCCCCTATGTCCTTCATAGAGAACCTTGATGACAAGAATTACTTTGTCATGTCAACCTGAACTTGATCAGTGCCAAAGATCAGCATGTCATCAACATATAGGAAAATGATGACTCCTTTACTAGATTTATCAAAGTTGCTATACACACATGTATCAGCTTGGTTAATTAAATAACAATTAGACAAAACCGCTTCATCAAACTTTTGATGACATTGCTTAGGTGCCTGCTTCAGTCCATATAGAGACTTAATCAGTTTACACACCTTGCTTTCATTACCAGGCATGATGAAGCCCTGAGGTTGGTTCACATAAACCTCATATTCCAGTTCACCATTTAAGAAAGTTTTCTTCACATCCATCAGATGAATAATCAGATTGTGAATTGATGCCATAGCAATCATCAGTCTTATGGTACTGATACGTACCACTGGAGCATAAGTATCAAAGTAGTCTATCCCTGACTTTTGTCTGAAGCCCTGAATGACCAGTCTTGCCTTGAACTTTTCAATAGTTCCATCTACCTTCAGTTTTCTTTTGAAGATCCATTTGCAACCAAGAGGTTTGCAACCCGGAGAGGGATAGACAATACCCAAGTGTTGTTACCCACAATGAAATCTATCTCATCATTAATTGCTTCTTTCCAGAAAGCAACATCCTGATACTTTTGTTAGCCTTATAATTATATAAGTCGAACAAGAATGTCATCGGTCGTCTTTGTATTAATTAGTCTTGTTATGTAATAGGCTAGTCAGGTTTAACGGGCTTGGACTTTAAGCTAATATTATCCATGTATCAGGCTCAAAGCCTAACACAAGCCAAGCCCTGTCACACCCCGCCAAGGCGGAAACACGAGGCGTAATGAGAAAGGATATCATCACAACACAATGGCGTCTATATAGAGAATTCTACATGCAATAAATAAGCAAAGTATAGACACAAAGTGTCATAGCAATACCCATAAAACTAACCAAATCCAAAAGGCGTCTTTATTGATGAAACAAAAGTTCTCGCCAATATAAATACATGCAACAATTATCCATAATCCAAACAATGCAATATTCAAGACAATAAAACAATAATCTCCATGACTACCTATGGTCTCTTTCTAGCCACTTCTCTCTATCTTATTCCCATGATGCTCACCTGAAAATGATGCTTAAACGTCAACATAATGTTGGTGAGAGTCATAGGTTTAAGACACATATAAAACTTTCATACAATTGCTGCGATTACTAAAACAATTCATAACAACCATACACTGGGTAGGCGTACCCATCCGATCCCATATCACAACACTGAGTAGGCGTACTCATCCGCTCCAAAATATGTCACTTACGCACCTAAAAGTCTACCAGCTGGAACTTATACTTAGGCCTGGACCAACACATCATTGAGTATTATTTCAACCCTTCAGTTGGATTTGATTGAGTAGTAAACACCACTCTCCAACCGAACTCACATACCTCAAAACAACTCCAATTGATCACAAAGCCATGGAGCGTATCACATCACAAATCAATAACCACATAACACATAATCACAGCAACTAAAAACATTTAAACTCATAGCATCATTTTCACCCCAAGAAAACATAAGAAAAAGGGGCTATGAAACTCACCTGATTGCTTTGCAGCTTCCACAAACACTAGCACAAATCTAAACAACAAAACAACACGTGTTACACGCTACTAAGCCAAAAGCTTAAGCACATGTAACAATCATATGATGGATGTCTAAGGTGTTTAATTACCCTCATGGGTCACCCCGACACCATGCCCGTCATTAACCAATTCGTTTACACACTTTTTCAAAGTTCTACAATTTACCCGAAAATGCAGAATTTTAGTGTCACTTTACCATTTTCTAAACCACACCTACTGACCTTTATAAATTTTACCAAAAATCACAGGTTCAATATCATGAGTTTACTATCTCCATGATTTTTCCACTAATTTATTTCCCCTCTTAAGTGCCCCAAATAAAATCAAACTTTTAACTACTCAGTTTCGGATCTGATCGCACACTAAAAAGTTTGGACCTAAAAACCATACTTAGACTCCAAATCAGAAGCTCTCCTTTGGGGGATTTTTAATAGACACATAGAACTAAACTCCTGTAGGTTGGCTAATCCTAATTCAAATTTTAAGTGGGGGTTTTACACCTCGTAATCTGACCTAAATCTGACCCGAATTTACTGCTTTGACAACTTTTCTCGTAACCAACATTTGAATGACTTCCCGACCTTAAAAACTTTCGAGGCCGGATGTTCTGGAAACTAGACTCTCTGAGCTACATCATAGACACCGGAAACTTGACAAAAGCTATTACCATCATCGAGATAACAGCCGAACAACACAGCCCTAAATTCTGCCCTAATCTAAATCAAGTTCTAACGCGATCTAAACCCTAACGAATACACCCATATGATCCTAATTAAACCCTAATCATTGTAATATGATTAAACATCATTAATTTACAGATTTAATGAAACCCTAATTATCCATCTTAATAATTGTTACATGAATTAATGATTAATAATTAACAAAGATTAATTAATACTTACCTTAGAACTCGTTTTCTTCACAAAAAGCAAAACCCTAATTTTTTTCTACTTCTTTCTCTTGGATCGGCCGATTGATGCACTAGGGGGGTTAAGGATTTTTATTTTTTTTTGTATTTATAAGCCCCTAAACTAATTCTAGATAATTCCTAATTAGAGTCATAGTTTAATTAGGCTTTTATTTGTTTTTTTCCTTATTTTCCCTAAAATTCGTATTTTACTATTCATGTATAAAAAAATATTGTTTTTTTATATTTTATTAATTAATTAATTACCTTTAATACCTCAAGTTTTTATAAAAACTCAAGCTAATTTGGTAAACCATTTTGCTTATAAATAACTTTCTAAAAATAACTTTTCATTTCACCAACATACTTCCTATTTTTAGAAATTTCATTAAAACTCTTATATTTTACAAAACTCATTCCCTTCTCATTCCCTTCTCATAGGTCATATTTTCCACATTAATCCAACTTCCAAAACTTAATCTTATCTTAAATCACTAACACAAAAATACGTATACGTAATAATTACTTACACAATTAACACGAAACCGCTTAAATCACCAAAATTATTTCCTTGTCACTAAAAGTGAACGAAATGAACTTCACAAAATCCAATACCAATCCAATCCCAATGAGATGATCACGCTCAATGGATTGATTATCAAATCTCACATAACCCACATAAACACATATAAACACAAATAAACACAAATAACACATAACCCATACATTGCAACAGATACATAAGTCAACACTAACGGTTTGACTAACCTGCTCAAGTCATGGTTGTCACAGTATCCCCTCCTTTAGGAAATCTCGTCCCAAGATTTAACCAAAAGGTTCAACTCTATCATTACCAAACAATTAATCGAGGATACTTATCTTTCAAGTAGTCCTCCTATACCCATGTTAACTCAAAGTTACACTTTGAATTCCAACTAACTTTCACAAGATATCTTACTGCTAACAACTTTGCCTGCCCACAAAAAGGTACGCATAGCAGCATAACCGCTCCAACGAAAAGAAACATCCAACTACCTGAACCTCGCCCGTCATCGAGGAAACTCGTCAAAAACCTTAAGTTGCGTAACAACGTCATTTACAACCCGGTCTCGCAACTCATCAAACAAGAACTGTCTTGAAACCAAGTTATAAGTTGTTACAAAGCCCAACGTTTTTGAAGAATCGGCTCGACTAGCAATTTCTAAAGGCATCACTAACCTGGTTAAATCACGGTTGTCACAGTATCCCCTCCTTGAGGAAATCTCATCCCGTGATTTAATTAGCAGGCTCAACAACTCGGTCCACGAACAACTGTGGATAATTAATCCTCATCTGATCTTCGTGTTCCCACGTAAACATAGGACCACGTTTTGAATTCCATCTAACTTTCACAAGCCCTACCTTCCTACGTTTTAACTTCCTAATTTCTCGATCCATAATCTCTACAGGTTCCTCGACAAAACGAAGTGTCTTGTCGACCTTGATCTTATTCAATGGCACATGCAAATTAGCATCTGCCAGACACTTCTTTAAATTTGACACATAAAAGGTGTCATGCACGCTATTCAACTACTTAGGTAACCTCAACCTTTAAGCTACAAGGCCAATTCCTTTCAAGGATCTCAAACGGTCCTACATATCTCGGTGTTAACTTACCCTTCTTTCCAAACCGCATTACGCCCTTCCAAGGCGACACCCTTAATATTACCTGATCACCCACCTCAAACTCTAACGGCTTACGCCTATAATCAACATAGCTCTTTTGATGATTTCTCGCCACTTTGAGCTTTTCCTTTATCAACACTACCTTATCAGTCGTTTCTTGTACTAACTCAAGTCCAGTCAAACTACTCTCTCTAATCTCTGCCCATAGAACAGGCGATCTACATTTCCTACCATACAAAGCTTCAAACGGAGCACACCGAATGCTCAATTGATAACTACCACCAAAATCGATAACACATGCCCTCATTATATCCTCCAAAGTCTAATTCATACGTTCACTTTGTCCATCCGTTTGAGGATGCTAAGCAGTACTCAAATCTAATCGCGTCACTAACACTTTCTGCAGCGTCTGCCAAAACCACGAGGTAAATCATCCATCTAAATCTGAGTTGATCGTCACCAGAATTCCATTCCTTGCTATTATCTCATCAATATAAATCCTTGCCAACTTCACATCTTGAAATCTCTTGTATAGCTAGAAAATGAGCTCCTTGGTCAGTCTATCGACCATCACCCAAATCACATCATACTCACTACTTTGACCTTGGAAATTTACTGATAAAATCCATGGTGATTCTATCTCATTTTCACTCAAGTATCTCAGGCTGTTGCAGCAAGCCAAAAGTCTTTGACATCACAGCTTTCACCTCTTAAACAAATCCAACAATTGCTAACATAGGTAACTATATCCTTTTCTACACGTGGCTACCAATACATGTCTCCAAGGTTATAGTACGTCTTATCCGCTCCCGGATGTACCAAGTACCTTGATGCATGAGCCTCATCCATTACTACCGTTCTCATCATTCCCTACTAACAGAACTCATATACGATCCATAAAGTACAAACTCTCGTCCTCCTTCTTTTCCATATGTCAATCTAACCCATGAAGCCTTTCTGCGCGTACGTTCTCTTGCTTGAACGCCTCACTTTGGGCTGCCAATATCATTCCTCTTACTCCATACTGAATGGTCATAGCCATCGCTCGAACACGTCTAGGTTTCACTCGTTCCTTCCTTCTTAACGCATCAATCACCACATTTGCCTTACCTGGATGGTAGCGAATTTCATACTCATACTTACTATACAATTTAATCCATAAAGTACAACCATCATCTGCTCTCTTTTCCATTTGTTGGTCCAGGTCACGCAGCATTTCTGCTGGCGCGTTCTCTACCTTGGACGTCTCACTTGGAGTAGCCAATATCTTGTCCTTAACACTTGACTGGATAGTCATGGACATTGCTCTTACTCGTCTTAGTTTCACTCTCCATTTCTTCTCAATGCATCAACCACTACATTCGATTAATCTTAACACAAGTACTAAGAAGAACAATTGTAAAACTAACTTCGTATATTGCTATTGATTTCTATTAGGTTTGGACCCCTCAAACACCATGTCGTAGGGTTCCTTTTATACACCAAGGAAACCCTAATGGGCTTTACAAACGTGTCAAAGGATAATGCATATCCTTTCCTAAGATATCTCCTAAGATATCTCTAAGATAACTATTATCACTATTCTGTTACATAAACAGACTTAACTAGATAAGGCCAGTACTAACTATAGTACTGCCAGACTTAACATACTAACTTTAGTACTGCCAGACTTAACATAGTACTTGGCAGAACTAACTAATACTACCAGACTTAACTGTTATACTACCAGTATTAAGTCTTTTACAATATATTTCCCAACAATCCTCCCCTAACTTGAACTTCACTTGTGATCTTCAAGTTTCTTTGAGTGTCTTCATTATAAACTTCTTGAGGATTTTGTAAGCATTATCTTTGGAATTATTCTTGAACTGCAACATGATGATTTTCCTGTATAAACAGGTTCTCGACTTCTATCAGCAACTCTTGAAATCATCACTAAGGATATTTGCAGCATCAAATCTTTTCAGCAACACTTGAATAAGCAGCAACATTAACTATATGTACATCAAATCATAAAGTTTCAGTCTATTCTCATCACTTCTAGGTGTGTTAACTCCTGTGAGAGGTGAATCATTGAAAATTTTAATGGATTTGATGTCTCTTTACCAGTTAGCCATTAACTCTGGAGTAGCCAATGTTTGGTTTATAAACCATGGTACATTGATAACCATTTCAACTCTTAGTACATGAAACATGGCGAGTTGAAATACCATATGATTTTTAGCAAATCATCAGCTATCAACGGATTTGATAAAGCCTTTACCAAGTAACCATTTGCTCTTGGGCTAGCTAATTCTTTTGCGGAATCATGACATCACCCTGGTGGATTAATAACCAGTTCAACTTTTTGAACATGAATCATTGGTAAGTTGAGTACCATCCAATTTTTGGTAAACTGTCAACCATCAACGGATTTGAGAAGTCTTTACCAAAACCGTTTTCATTGGACTAGCCAGTCCTTATGCCTATTAAGCATGGTGAACTGATGACCATTTATTGTGTGGTGGTTAACCAACACCCAAACCTTTCTCTCTTCCACTATAGTTCACAACTTCTAACATATGTTCACATCTACTGACAACTCCATCATTTTCTAACACCAGCTTGCTTCTCCGTCATTTTCAAAATTTTATAACAATCCTCATTCATCTTTCCATCTAGAAGCTTCATTTTCAGCATAGTTTGACATACATTAGCTGATAAAGGATATTTTCTTTCTGCTAACATATAAATATCAGCTGAATCTAGGTTCAAACAATGCACTCTACAGGTTTCATAGTATCTCCAACTTAGTATCTTTTGTTGACCTGGTAAGCTCCAAACTAAATCAGTACTAAGAGGTGCATCAAACATTGTCTTCAAGTTTTCTCAAAACACCCTCTCATAATCATCTGTTGGACCATATGTACCATATCTCTTCATCACAATCCTGTACAATTCTGTAAGATCTTCTCTTGATATTTCTTTAAGCATGGCTCTTAAGCTCATATAAACCTTATTAGTACCATTTTCCCTTACTATTTGATATACACTTTTCTTGCCTTGCTTGATGATCTTATAGCTTACTATACTAGGGGATTTAACAACTACAAGAACAGGATTAATTGGAACATTTGTACCTGAAGAAGAATCATCTTCTTCACTAGCTTCATCTTTTTCAGCTTCATCCTTAGCAGTGTGTAACCCTTTCCTTGCTATTTGTTTCCTTCTTTTTCCCATTTTCTTTACAGGCTCTTTTTCCTTTTCTTCTATAGATTGTGCATCTTTATCATCAATCTTTTGCCTTTTAGTAGTTTTTGTCTGAAGCTCTTCACCAAATCTTTTCAACTCAGCCTTTGTAGCTTTAAGACTCATAGGAACAAAAGTATCAACTTGCTTAACCAGCTTATCAAATTCTTCTTTAATCTCCTCAAACTTCAACTTCTTCAACTGAGAAAGCTTCCATGTTCCTTGATTCTTCAGATAATTTGACATGTAAATCCTCAACTGTGACTGAGTCATAGGCTTACTTCTTTTTGCTTTTGCCCTTTCTTCTGCAAAGTATTTCTTTCTTTGATTTACCAAGTCCACCATTCTCTTTGCAAAGTCTTCTTCAGACATATCTTTTGCTATAACACTTTTTGCTAACTCTGCATTTGCCTCAAGCTTAGCTCTAATAGCATCCCAATCTTCTTCAGTATAATGTTGAGCTTCAAACTGAACTTGAGCTTTTCTTTGCTTTTGTTGCTCAGTTAACTCTTCTTCTTCTGCCAATCTTTTAGCCAATAAAGCATCCAAATGAACTTGTTTGGCAGTTTCTTCTTCCTCTAGATTTTGCAATCTTATGGCTTCTGCAAGACTAGCTTCTTCTTGTTGAATTTGTTCTTTAGTTCTTTTGGGAGCTTGAGTCTCTTCAACAATCATTGGAGCTTTTCCTTCCCTTTGGCCTCTATCAGAACTAACTGGTCCACTACCAGTACTAAATCCTAAGCCACCAGTATTAACTAAGCCACCAGTATTAACTTCTTCAAAGCCAGTACTAATGTCTTCAAAGTCTTTTCCCTTGAACTCTTTTCTCCTCTTGTATCTTTTACCCTTATCAACTGATTTTGACCTCTGAGAAGCAACCTTTGACAGAGTTTTAGCTGCTTCCAAGGTTGTAGGGCTGATTTCTTCTTCCTGAGCCTCTCCTGAAGGTTTAGTAGGAGTAACAAAAGAAACTAGAGGATCATCATCAATGTCCTTAAATATCCTCCCCTGATCCTCTGGTTCTTCATCCTCTGATGTAGTTAGAACCACATTTCTTCTTTTGAGAATATTTTCCAATTTCTTGACCTTCTTTACCAACTTCACAATGGCTTTCCCCATGGTCTGCTTAGTCTGCTTGAGCTCTGTCTCCAAACTATCAACCTTTGTGATCAAAGTGGGAACCATATGAAGGAGGTCTTCCGCTGTCAAAGATCTTGCCTCTGGCACATGAGGGTGAGAAGGATACTGAGATTGTGGAGCTTCAGGTTCCTGTCTTGGTGAGAGTGGTTGGTGTTCAGTTGATGGTTGGTCAAAGGTGTGCTCAGTGGGTTCATTGTCAGGTTCAGGTGAAGGTGATGTCGGGTGAGTTGTTGGTTCAGGTACAGGTGTAGGTTCAGCTACAGGTGTAGGGTGAGATGTTGATGGTAATGGTTCAGAAGATGATGGTTGATCCTCAGCTTGATCTGCTGGTCCTGCACTTTGATCAACAACAGGCAACATAGCAGGCAATAAAGGTCTTGGTACCCCCCTAAAACCCCTTTTCATGTTTCCAAAAATCTTTTTGGTCAAGGCCACAGCCAAATAAGGGTGTTTATTCTCAGTTTGTATTTCCAAAATCATTTGTAGAAATCGTGGGTACATCAAAAACTTAGTTTTACTTTTCAAATTAGCCACCATTCCATCAAAAATCAATTTTGAAAAGTTATAAACCCTGCCAGTGGAAAGACAAATCAAACCAGTTGCAATATTGCAACCAAATTGATCCCATCCACCACTTTTAGGGCTTATGCAGTGTAAAATATGATGGACAAAAAATCGCCATTGGGGTGTGAAAAAGCTTTTCCAAAAAGTAAAAGAACCATCAGTTGGATACCCCATATTCCCCATTCCCTCAAAAATCTCAGTATTTGGCAACATAGAAATCCCTGAAGCATCTGCTAATTGAAGCTTGCTTCGAACAGATGCCTCAGTGATTGTATACTCAAGAGTATCTATGGTTTCTCTTAATTCAAGAGTCCCATCAGCAAGAGTTGAGGCAGTTGCAGTCTGCCGAAACTGTTTGACTAGGGATTCATGGATAGTAGGATTGTGAGTCAAGGCATACCTGATATGCGAGCCTTTTAAGAAGTCTACTATCTCTGCAAACCATGCACTTTCTTCAGGTTTCTTTAAGAATCCCACTTGGTTATGCTTGTCGCAATATTTCAGTGAAGCCATTCTTTTGAAATT
>BQNB010098469.1:0-25147 GCA_026074375.1 Tanacetum coccineum
GGTGGGCAAGTGTGGTGATGGAGGTGCTTGGTTGCTTGCTTGGTGACATGGTGGTGAGGTCATGGTGGTGCTTGAGGTGATTGGTTGCTTAAAATAGGTCAAAATGAATCTAAAGGTGTCAGGTTGGTTTTTGGTTTTGGGTTAGGATTTTATATGTATACATTATATATGATTAGGGTTTTGATATAAACGTTAACGGATAAAGTCTATTTTGATATAACGTTGTAAATGGTATGTTAAATGGATACTGTACTTGGTAAATGATATTAAGATATAGAATTGACACATTAGGATGTTTACATGATATAAACATAGATATAGATGGCATTAGTAGAGGTTGCGTGAGCTCGTTTACTTTAGAGATACAAGTTACGTTGCATAATGAGATAAAGCAAAATTTTCATGTAAAAAGGTGGTATATATATAATAAATGGATATTATAGTTCATCTAATTTAATAGATGGATAATTACATTGATGAAAATTATGGGTTGTTATACCCGATGTGACTGAAGAAGAATCAATTGAAAGTGAAGCTGAATCTTGGGAAAGGGATGAAGATGACAACAATAATGATCATGACTCAAGTAATGAAGGCAGTGATCAAGAGAGCAACAATAGTGATGAAAATTCCCAATCTGACAAAGAAAAAGGGTCCAATTCTGAGCATGCAACTGATGAGAATGAATCGGGTTTCAAATCTGATCAAGAGGAGAATGAAGAAGATGTTAAAGATGATGAAGAGGAACAGGATGATGAGTTTGTTAAAACCCCGTCCAACTCTACTGATGATGAAGACGAAACCAATGTTGAATCAAAGGTTGTAGATAAAGCTGAAGATGATGAGGATGAAGGAATGGATTATACTACCAATCAGTTTGATGATGATGTGGATGTAAGGCTGAATGAACCCGTTAATACTGAAGAAGGGTTGATTCAAAAGGAGGGTACCGATGCTGAAATGATTAACGTCCAGCAAGGGAATGAAAATTTGGAGATCACACTAAATCAAGTCATAGAAGATGCTCATGTGACAATTTCTACTGTTTCAAAGAAGACTGAAGTTCCAGTTACCAACTCTTCCCATTCATCTGACTTGGCAGCTAAATTCTTAAATTTTACAGATATTCCCACCACGGATGCAGAAATTGTTTCTCTAATGGATGTTCATGTCCATCATGAAGTACCAAGCAGTCAAACACCTACACTTCTTATAGTACCTATTTCGGTTATCACTGAATCTTCACCTGTATTCACTACAGTCATCCCACAATCATTACCATCCTTCACTCCTCCACCACAACAATCAACACTAACACCACCACCAACAACTGAAGCAACAAATCCTCCATTTGCACTTCTAAATTTTGCATCCGTCTTCTAATTCAACAACATGGTCACAACATTAGAAAAAGAAATTCCTGAACTCAAAAAATATGATCCTCTCAACACTCAAGTGACAGCTCTAGTAGATGAACATTTAGACTCAAGACTAAGAGCCACCAGAGACGAATTTATGAGCTACCTTTCGGCATCAATCACTGCTAGGATCACAGAGCAAGTCAAGACTTAATTGCCTCAGATTCTGCCAAAGAAAGTGTCTAACTTTGCTCCTCCGGTGATCAAAAGCATGGTTACTGAGTCACTTGAACATGCGGTTCTAGCCAAGGAGTCTTCACAACCAAAATCTACGTATGAGGCTGCTGCTTCGCTTACTGAATTTGAGTTAAAGAAGATTCTTATTGACAAAATAGATGAAAGTCAATCATATCTGACAACTACTGAACACAGAGAATGCTATGATGGATTGATTAAGTCTTACGATCTCGACAAGCGTCTCTTCTCAACTTATGATAAAGTGTATTCGTTGAAGAGAACCGAAAAGACAAAGATAAAGATGAAGACCCTTCCGCTGGATCAGGCCGAGGGTTGAAGAAGAGGAAGATAAGCAAGGATGATGAACCAACAAAAGGTCCGAAAGCTAAAGAATCAAAGTCTGGCTCATCCAAAGGCACCAAGTCTCAATTAAAATCTTCTGGAAAGTCTGTTCATGCAGAGGAACCAGAGTTTGAGGTTGCAGATTCTGAAATGCCACAAGATCAAGAAGAGAATCTGGGTGATGATAATGAAGAACCCAAGAGAAAGGTTGCCACAAGATCAAGAAGAGAATCTAGGTGATGATAATGAAGAACCCAAGAGAAAGGTTGTATCTAAACGTGACTGGTTTACCAAACCTAAACAACCTCAAGAACCCACTAATCCTGATTGGAATGTTGGCAAGACTCCACAACAAGGACCAACTCAAAGCTGGTTAATGACCCTTGCATCTTCTGCTGATAAAATGCCAAAAAACTTTGATGAATTGATGAGCACTCCTATAGACTTCTTTGCATACATCATGAATGGCCTGAAGATTACCAATCTGACTCAAGAAACCCTGTTACGGCCAGCATGTAAACTTCTCAAAGGCACACATACCAATTTTGTTGAGTTGGAATATGACTTTGAAGAATGTTACAAAGCTCTATCAGAGAAACTTGATTGGGAAAACCCAGAAGGTGGTGATTATCTATTTGATCTTACCAAACCCCTACCTTTAGTCATGAATGGGAATTGTCAAATAGTACCGGTTGACTTCTTCTTCAACAACGATCTCAAGTATCTGCAAGGAGAAATTTCGACCATGACCTATACGACATCCATAACAAAGACAAAGGCCGCTCAATATGATCTTCAGGCATTAAATACATGGTTCCAAACATTTAGAGTCCTGTTAAAGTCGCCTATGATAAACATGCACTTTGGGGTATTTCTCATTGGAGAGATCAACGTAAGAACTTCTATGGGTATGCACGAGGCCTGGAATCCAGTCAATATGTGTATTCTACTAAACGTATTCTGGCAGTAACTCGGGTCAAGGTAATGTGAAAACATGGGTATGGGTATCTGAGAGAGATTAAAGTACGAAGAGCTGATAATGATCTTTACACATTCAAGGAAGGCGACTTCCCATGACTTCGTATCAATGACATCGAATACATGCTGGTCATTGTTGTTCAGAATAGGCTTACCAATCTCTCAGGCAATTATGTTTCCGACTTTGCTATAGCACTGCGAATGTTCACCAAAAGCATGGTTATTCAAAAGAGAGTCGAAGATCTTCAACTGGGAGTCGAAAGTTACCAGAGGAAGATCAACATCACCAAGCCAGAAACTACCAAACCTGGCATCAGGAAAAGGGACCCATACACTCCATATCAAGACCCTCAAGGATTCATTTATGTTGACAACAAAGGGAGAAACAGGTTGATGCGCTCAGATGAACTCTACAAGTTTAGTGATGGGACATTAACAGGGCTTCGAACTTTGCTGGATGACATCACTAAGAATATCCGAATGGAGTACCTGCCACAGAGAAGATGGAGTACATTGGAAAAGAAAAGAGCTCATATCATGATCAAGGCTATTGATAAGCAGCTGGAGGAAAGAAGGATGATGAGGAGCTTTAAAAAGTTTGTTGGTGGGAGGCACTACGAAACTGACCTCTGGCTACTTCAACGAACAATATGACTTTGTCATATTGTGTTTGTCATTATAAGGTCCTTTCGTATATTATAAACTTGTGAATATGTATATATGTAGTGTAGACTTTATGGTGATAATAAGGAGTGCTCGAGTACAAAGTTTTTCAAGAATTTCTTAGTAAATTCAAAAAATTTCAAATTATTGTACTTAGCACTGTCTTATATACCCTCATAATTTGAGGGGGAGCATTAAAATGTTCCAATAATTGGCTTGTTAATAATTAGACATTTTTTCCCTAAAAACAGGAATATTTGAATCAATTGATATCTAAAATATTAAGAGATTTGACATTTTTGATAAGGGGAGAAAATATGTTTAAAATATATGATTAAAGATGTGAATTTAATGACTCAAATGCAAGCTTCTCCCTTCATGTACTAAACATTTTCAAATATCAATGCACATGTTGAGGGGGAGCAGTAAAAATGGTTTTAAGGCTATGAATGATACCAAAAGACCGACCATGTATTTAATTATTTGGAGTTATAAGGTGGTTAGGTATAGGTATACGTTCCCATGATCTAGCAAGAACCGAAGGGATCTACCCAGGGACATTCCACTAGATAGTGTAGAAGTCCTTAGGCATGATGTAAAAAAGGAGTAAAAGTGAGAATAAGGAAAAAGTGCCGACTGAGATGGAGCTAGTACTGGAACAAACCCAACAAGGTACTAGTTATGAAGTCTCGGTAAGCACTGAAGGGGTTGAAGAATTAAAAAGAAAAGTTAAGATAAAGGGTAAAAAGAAAGAAGCCCTCCTTACACTTAGACAGAAACCGGGTTAATACATCTGCTGTGAGAATCACAATGTTGATTGCTGACATTGAAGACCGACATCATGGACCCAGTGATGCAATGCACAACCCTCCCTAGCTATTCAGAATCTCTTAAAATATTTCTGTTTCATTTCTCACGGAGATTACACACATTTCTATCGACTTTCTCATTCCGAGTTAGTTTGTATTAAGAAGGTGGCAGTCTGCTCCAGCCTCCGATTACTAAAACCAAATGTGCACTATTGAGTCTAAAGCCAAAAGAGATCATCCATAAATCTCATTAGGACAATTGTAACACCCCCAAATAGGTCGCAACAAATGTTGACCGGGAGCGTTACTTCATTATACCATTGCACAAGACTTGAGAGAACGACCTCTAAATGTGTCGTTTGAAAAGTAATCTTGTAAAGTTTAGACTCCAATGCACTTCAAGTAAGCCAAGTATCTATATCACCTGAGAAAAACATGCTTAAAAGTGTCAACATAAAGTTGGTGAGTTCATAGGTTTAAGTAGATACAAATGTAAAACCCAAAACTATATATATAAGCTTACTGTGTTACAAGTCTCGTACATACAAGACTTGCAACGCTTAAACTTACATATATATGTTTTCTTAAAATGTATAGACACAAACCATACAAAATGTGTTTATTAAAATGTTGAAATCCGATATTTGTAAAGTGTGAGTGACCATTTCAATCCTTATAATAGCCACCAAAATTGTAAGTATAATGTTGGACCGCAATGTTTTCAAAGAGTATGATAATTGTAATGAGCATAATGTCCCATAATGTTTCAAGTGTGTATTGCCTAGATGCAACATAAAGTGTGATTACGATTATTCCCCTAAGTTCATGAAACTGCGACGTAGACGTATAAGTATGCCACTTTATTCAAGGCACGGTAAAAGTACATGTGTATGCCATGCTGGCCCTGAGGCTCCAAGCCAGTCGTGATCCGACATGGTATAACATTCGTTAGTTCGATCTCGAACTAGTGAGAGCTAATCACCCGAACGGGGGTTGTCAATCCCCAATAGATCTATTTTATAACACTCGCGCTTACCCTCCAAGTAATTAACAGTTCATGCGACCTAAGCTAATCCGTAATCATTTGAATGAAAGTAAAGTTGTTGCGTCCATAAGTAAAGTGAGTATGTAAACGAGTATGTAATCGAGTATGTAAATGAGTATGTAAACCATTTTGTAAACGTGTATGCAAACGAGTATGTAACAAGATATGAAACCAAGTATGAAAACGAGTTTGTAAATGCGCATGTATTCTCACCCCAAAAGTTATAAAGTATGTATAAAACGAGTAAAACATAGGGCTATAAACTCACCTTAATGGAAATGAAAGTTCTTGAAATGAAATCACAAAAATGATGCACGTAGAATGAGGTACGGAAAGCCTATCTGCAACCTAGTGTAATAGTCTTTCTAATTTAGTGTATACAAATGATATGTATAATAACCAATGTATGATGCATGTGGAATTCCCTAGACTCGTGTCACCATCAATAATACTCGTATTTTAGTCTTTATAAGTCTATTAAAGCTTAAAACAAAGTTTTATAACATTTCTTACATTTTTGTAATCTTTGAAAAGTGCTCAACGGGCCTACTTTGAGAGCCCATAACTTTTGTATACAAAAGAGTTATGACTCAAACTCAAGTCCTATGAATAGCCCACATGGTAGGTTTTAATTTAGGTCTCCATGAGCTATGTGTGATTCAGATCCTATCCTCAAGTAAAATGGCCTTGAAGTTACGAGTTTCTGCCTAAATTACACTAGCAGTCTTGGTTTTTCGTCAACTTTGAGACACTGTATCTTTTTGGTCACATATCCCTAGACATCAAGGCTTAGATTTTTGGAAACTAGAGCAGTAGGTGTACGAAAGTGTCATTGTGTGGAATTTACCAATTCGAACTCTAACTAGCTTAAAAACACGCCCAAACATAGCCAAACAACCACGTCTTTTTCAGTCTTCATATTCTATGATTTTATATGAATTATTCAATCGCTCATATCTTTCTCGTTTTAGCTCTGTTTTAAGTGAATCAAAAGGCCACTTCTCAACCTAAACTAGTTTACAATTTCTAGTCTATATCTGTATCGGATTCCGAAAAGTAATATTGTACCTCAGTTTGCGTGCCAAGAACTAAAGTACAATTTAAGTTACGTCTTATAATTCTATTCTTTACCTAGCAACTAATGTTGATCTTTAGTCCATTCTGACCCTTAGTATGGGTATAAAATCAGTCACTAAGGATATGTAATGTAATTTTTCAAGTCGTGTACATGTATGTTCATTTGAAATGCATTTTCAACATGAAAACATATTGCTTGTTTGTTTATAAAAGATATGAGTTTCATGGTGACACTATCTAATCATATGCATGAAGTAAATGATGAAATGAATATGAGAATGAGCGTACGATCTTACAAAGGGTGATGGTGTCGAAGAGAACAAAGGGGTGTCAAAACCCTAGCTATAAATCTACCCCATTCGAAAGCTCTTGTCCAAGTGAAACCCTAACCAATGTATCTCCAAGGGAACCCTAATACCTCTAAGTAACCTAGTTTTTAATATCAAAACCCTAACTGGTTTCTTATGCTTATAAACCCATGAACCATAAGGTGCTGTGGTCTATAGTTCCGTCAAACAAAGAAGAAAGACTAAGAAAAGTGAACCATAGTTGTGTCTTAGTTCATATGTGTAGGTAAATAGTTTTATGGTGTTAGGTTTAATTGTTCTATGTTGCTGCTTTAAGTTGGTACAAAAAGGAAGAAAGATTGAATAATATGTCTTTGGAATGTAGAGAAATAAAGGAGTATTGGTTTATATTTATAGGGAAAATGTGTAAGTAACTATTTAGTTAGCTATGTTTGGTTTAATGGTAAGGAGTTAAGTTAACATAAGTGCTCTCAAGGGGACACACAAGTACATATGGGGATGTGTTGGCTGTAGAATATTCGTGTGGTTTGAGGTTCAAGGTCAAAGTTTAGACAACTTTCTAGATACATAGGGAGTAATGTATTAGTTTTTGTAAGTTTTCTCCTCCTCCCTAGGAGGATGAATGGCTTTGGATGCAAAGAAAGGACCAAGATGTGTACCATGCTATCCTAGGTAGTTTAAGGTTCATGTGTTAGAAGAAAGTTAGTTGTAATAAATGAGAAATAACATTAGTATAGAACAAAGTTTTTAATTTATGGTGTTGGTATATTTTTGAACCGGTCATTAGGGTTAAGGTGGAAAGAAATGTTGTAAATTTTAAGTATTGGGTATATTGATGGTATTTTTGAGTTAAGATAGGTATAAGGATGGAATTTCGTTATGCCTAAAATTTAATTTTATTACGAAATTAGACTTATTACGTAACCGATAAAAATAAAATATGGAAAGTTTAACAATTATTCTTAAAAAATTATATGTAACTTGCCAAGACGAAAATCGTTTACTTGTTGATGCCCGTTTTACGTATGAATGTTGATTTTTAGTTTACGCGATTTAACTAAACGTTGAAAATTAAAAGTGAACGCGTAAAACTTTAAAATAATTAGTGAAATATTTATTGACGTAAAAAGACATGAAAATGCAGATTGTTACAGTCTCTCCATGTTAAAAGAGCTTTGTCCCCAAAGCTCAAGTCCGTGGTGATTTGAAGACAGTCGGGGTTTTGTGTAAAGGTGCGGTACTTGTTTTGAAAATACATATCTTAATCCTGAAAGCCTAAAACTACACCTTTTCTCTAAAGTAAGTGGTAACTACTACCATTTTTTCTCAACATAGATGGGTATCCTTGGTATCTGGTTTCACTCCTTGTATTATATCATGAAAATTTCTAAGATTTGGGTGAGATGATGCCAAATTCATATATTTAAGTTGACGTAAAGGTCTACCTAGTTTGCTATGGTTAAATTTAGTTCCCGTGACAAACACGTTTTATAATACGCACACAAAACCTTTATATAAACAAAGGCTGTATCTTGACAAGATGTTTAAAGTGACTTACTCCTCAACATGGCATGTCCTTACCTGAAAGCATCAGGTGAACAGAAGTCTATGCACCAAATAAACATCGGTGATCAGGCATGATATTTAAGGCTAACGAAGTGAATGCTCTTTTCGCCAAAAGTGTAGTAAAAAAGTTGTATTAAAATAGTTACAATGCGTTAGTAGAAAATATGTTTTACAAGATAAGAAAACAAGGAAATTTTTAGGATGACAACAAAATAGTTTGCGAGATGATCTCATGATAATTTATAAGACAATAGCTCAAGATTGTAAAATAATTTATGCGACGGAGGCAAAATAGTTCCATAAGGTAAAAACAAGATGTTAGTTTATCTTATGATAGTAAAATAATTTGTCAATGAAAGTAAAATGGTTTATCATGTGGTAGTGAAATGTTTCATAAAGTCCAAAAACTTTTAGTAAAGGTGGCTTTGCATGAAGATTAGAGAGTTGAAATAAAGAAAAAAAATTGTTAAAGAAGTTTTCCATAATACCATACTTTGATAGATAATTGGGGTTCATTGTTTTTCCTTCAAAATACTACATGGATACTTATACATAATCCTTCAATACTAGACAAAATACATTAATACATAGGCGGCAGCTCTATGGACGTTAAAAATCCGTGATGAATGATCATGGGAACCTCGAGCGCCTAAGACTCTCTAGCTCCTCTGAATCAAAACCAACTGCGCTCCATTTCCTTATCACGGGCCTCACCATCATCCCTTACAATCCATGAAGCCATGTCTCAATCAGCTCCAATGATCTAACTCTAGCGCGCAAAGTGATCCCCTCTGTCTCAGCCCTACTTGCTCTCTCTCTTAGAGTTAGCAACTCCTCCTCGATCTCCTCCCACCGCTGTGTGGGCATCTCTAGTAATCTCTCCTGAATACCGCCTATCACCTCCCCGTATCGGGCTAGTGTCCTCACAACGGTCGCTGCAGGAAAAGCAACTATAGCGACGGGCTCTGGTGAATGATATCCATCCTGATATCGATCGGATCCCCAAGATTCTCCTCAGTAGAGACATAAATAGTGGGTGCAGCCATGACCTGCACAAGCAAAAGTTTATATATAAATCGCCTTTATATGAAACCATGCAAGATGCGCACAGTATGAAAGGTAAACATGATGCAAGATGATGCATGATGAATGAATATGCACTCATGGTAGGGATGAAAATGTGGCATAGCGAAATGGAATGCATCATGGTATAAATGAATGATGGTATAATATCATATAAGATAGATTGATGTTTAGATAATGTTTAGAACATACGAGCTTAATGTATACTTTGTCTTAAGAAATGTTCTAGTATTTATATAGTAACTCTGATAACAAAGATATGGGAAAATATACCAATGCCAGTGATATATATAATTAAGATAGATTATATAAATATATATATATATATATATATAAATATATATAATATATATATAGTAATATGTATATAAGTCACGTAAGCAAGTATGTAAGCAGTGTAAGGCAAGCTAGCGTGAATGCACCACTGAAAAAAGTTTGATTATGTCCATGTATGTGGAAATGGTGTCTAGTCTAGGTAAATGTGCAACCTATTCTCTATAACCTTGGCTCTGATTCCAATCTGTAACACCCTCAAAAATGTGTCAGCAGCGAATATGTCTGGGGGCGTTACTCCATAATACCACAGCACAAGATACAAGAAGAACGGCCTCTAAAATGTGTCCGTTTGAAAAGTAATCTCCATGATTTCTGAAATTGATTATATTTTCCCATAATTTGCATCCACAAATGAAAATCTTGCAAGTACACGAGATTTGTTTTGAAGAAACCATGTATCAAATCTTTAATTAGACTCCAATATACAACAAGTAAGCCAAGTCATCTAAACACCTGAGAAAAATATCATAAAAGGGTCAACATATGTTTGGTGGATTCATTATAAGTAAAATAAATGTAAAACGGGGGGGGGGGGGGGTGGGGGGGGGGGGGGGGGGGGGGGGGGGGGGGGGGAAACCCAATACTATATATATATATATATATATATATATATATATATATATATATATATAGGTTTACTGTGTTACAACTCCCACCCATACAAGACTTGCAACGCATAAACTTACATATATAGGTTTTCTTAAAATGTGTATAGACACAAACCATACAAAAATGCGTTTGTTAAAATGTTGAAATCCAAGATTTGTAAAGTGTGCATGACCATTTCAATCCTTATAATAGTCACCAAAATTGTAAGTGTAATGTTGGACCGCAATGTTTTCAAAGAGTATGATAATTGTAATGAGCATAATGTCCCAAAATGTTTCAAGTGTGTATTGCCTAGATGCAACATAAAGCGTGATTATGATTATTCCCCTAAGTTCATGAAACTGCGACGTAGACGTATAAGTATGCCACTTTATTCAAGGCACGGTAAATGTTTATGTGTATGTCATGCTGGCCCTAAGGCTCTATAAGTCAGTCTGATCCGACATGTATAACGTCGTTTAGTATGCGATCTCGAACTTGTGAGAGCTAATCACCCGAACGGAGGTTGTTAATCCCCCAATAGATCTATTTTATAACACTGGCGCTTACCCTCCAAGTAATTAACAGTTCATGCAACCTAAGCTAATCTGTAATCATTTGAATCAAAGTAAAGTTGTTGCGTCCATAAGTAAAGAGAGTATGTAAACGAGTTTTTAGTCAATCATGTAAATGAGTTTGTAAACGTTTATGTAAACGAGTTTATAATCAATCATGTAAATGAGTTTGTAAACGTTTATGTAAATGAGTTTGTAATCAATCATGTAAATGAGTTTGTAAACGTTCATGTATCCGAGTATATAAATGAGTTACGAAATTAAGTATGTAAACAAGTATGGTTAAAAGCAGCAAAAGAGATTGTAAAATAGAATATGTATACAATTGTAACTCATAGTATCTCCCTCTCTGATTTGTTAAAGTAAGTGTAAAACCAGTGAAAGAGGGGCTATAAACTCACCTTAATGGGAATGAAAGTTCTTGAAATGAAATCACAGAAAAGATGCACGTAAAATGAGGCACAGAAAGCCTATCTGCACCCTAGTGTAATAGTCTTTCTAATTTAGTGTATACAAATGACATGTATAATAACCAATGTATGATGCATGTGGAATTTCCTAGACTCGTGTCACCACCAATAATACTCGTATTTTAGTCTTTATGAGTCTATTAAAGCTTAAAGCAAAGTTTTATAACATTTCTTATATTTTTGCAACCTTTTTAAGTGCTCCAACCGGCCTACATTAAGCCCATAACTTTTGTTATACAATAGAGTTAGGACCCAAACTCAAGTTCCCTATGAATAGCCCACATGGTAGGACTTTATTTATGTAATGCAATGCGCTTGTGTGATTCGATCCAATCATCAATTAATATGGCCCTTGAAGTTACAGTTTCTGCCCCTAAATTACACTAGCAGTCATGGTTTCTCGTCAACTTTGAGACACTATATCTTTTTGGTCACACATCCCTAGACATCGAGGCTTAACTTTTTGGAAACTAGAACAATAGGTGTACGAAAGTTTCATTGTGTGGAATTTACCAATTCAAACTCTAACTAGCTTAAAAACACGCCCAAACATAGCCAAACAACTACGTCTTTTTCAGATTCTATGATTTTGTGAATTATCCAATCGCTCATATCTTTCTTGTTTTAGCTCCGTTTTAAGTGATTCAAAAGTCCACTTTCTCATACCTAAGTCTAGTTTCATTTTCTAGTCTTATCTTTATCAGATTCAAAAGTATTTTTACCTCGGTTTGCATGCCAAGAAATAAAGTACACTTTAAGTTACGTCTTATAATTTCGTTCTTTACCTAGCAACTAATATCGATATTTAGTCCATTCTAACCCTTATTGTGTGTATAAAATCAGTCACTACGGATATGTAAAGTAAGTTTTCAAGTCGTGTACATGTATGCTCATTTGAAATGCTGAAATGAATATAAGATGAGTGTACGATCTTACAAAGGGTGATGGTGTCGTGTAGGTGTTGAAGAGAACAAAGGGTGTCAAAACCCTAGCTATAAGTCCACCATAGTCGAAAGCTCTCGTCCAATTGAAACCTTAACCAATGTATCTCTAAGGGAACTCTAATACCTCCAAGTAACCTAGTTTTTAATATCAAAACCCTAACTGGTTTCTTGTGCTTGTAAACCCACGAACCATAAGGGTGCGTGTGGTCTTGGTGTCGTCGAACAAAGAATAAAGACAAAAGGAGAAGTGAACCAAAGTGTGTTCTTAGTTCATAGTGTAGGTAAATGGGTTTATGTGTTTAGTGTTTAAGTTGTTCTTGCTGCTGCTATTCGTGGACAGAAATGGAGAGAAAGAGTGAGTAATATCTCTTTGGAATGTGGATAAATGAAGGAGTATTAGTTTATATTTATAGGGGAAATGTGTAAGTAACTAGTTAGTTAGCTAAGTTTGGTTTAATGGTAAGGAGTTAAGTTAACATAAGTGCTCTCAAGGGGACACACAAGTACATATGGGGATGTGTTGGCTGTAGAAATTTCGTGTGATTTGAGGGTGCAAGGACAAAGTTTAGACACTTTCTAGATACATGGGACTAAGGTATTAGTTGTGTAAGTGTTCTCCTCCTCACTAGGAGGAGGGAACGGCTTGGATGCAAAGAAAGGACCAAGATGTGTACCATGCTATCCTAGGTAGTTTAAGGTTCATGTGCTAGAAGAAAGTTGATTGTAATAAATGAGAAATGACATTAGTGTAGAACAAAGTTTTTAATTTATGGTGTTGGTATATTTTTGAACCGGTCATGAGGGTGAAGGTGGAAAGAAATGTTGTAAATTTTAAGCATTGGGCATACTGGTGGGTATTTGTTTGAGTGTAGATAGGTATAGGTATTTCCGGGTATGCCGAAATGTATTTTATTATGAATCGTAGACTTTTTACGTAACCGATAAAAATAAAATATGAAAATTAACAATTATTCTTAAAATAATTATATGGCACTTGCTTGACGAAATCTTTTACTTGTTTGATGCCTGTTTACGTTGAATGTTGATTTTTTTGTTTACGCGATTTAACTAAACGTTGAAAATTAAAAGTGAACGCGTAAAAGTTTAAAATAAATATTGGAATATTTATTGACGTAAAAAGACGTGAAAATGCGGATTGTTACAACCCTTATCCAAAATATGCTTGCTAATTCACACAATGTGAAAAACAAGAAATATATATCAAGAGTCCTACGCATTATCCTTGTGATTTTGCTAGAATATCCGAGTGATACCTAAGTATTCACAATGAAGATGGAAATCATGCTTGAGCCAACATCAAACAAGCTCTTGGTAGGTGACTTATGAGATCCTACAAGGATCGAACTTGTGACACTGGATATCGATTCGGTCCAGCTTATGAATAGACGAATGAATTTTGAAAAGATTAAAACTGTTGGTGTGTTATAAAAACCATTTGCATCTTAACACACCGACTGATTTTCTAAATCGATTTTCAATCTTATGTCCATGGGAAGCCTCACAAGGGTATCTGTACATAGGAAAGCTGAACACGAATTGACGGCTTAATCAGAAAGATAGTAACTTACCGGTTCACTCTTACCGTGTTGTCTGCTTTGAGACGCTTCGGTAATGAGAACGGCTAGTGCAACTGCAAAACCCTGTCAAGGAGATTCTTCAGAATTCTACCTGATCACATGCAGTATTTATACTGAGTAACGGGGAACCGTGGTTGTTACAACCGTATTCGACGAAGTGACAAAGCCACTTTCATCCATACTTGTTGATTATCACTAACCCTTCCAGGAATGTAATCCCGATGGTTACAGCTATTGGATCAAGACAAGTCAAGATCCAAAGCCACATGCTTATACTGGACCGACAAAAATAAAGACATCATGAAAGCTCAAGTACATGTTTCAAGACTTTCACTACTCTGATACCGTACGTCTTTTTTAAAGCGACAAAGTATTAAGTTGATACCGTGCGTCCTCCATAAAGTGACAAAGTGTTAAAGTTAAAGAATATCAAGAAAGATGGTTACACACGCTCTCAACATCAAGAACAATATGAGCATATCGGTCCAGAAGTCACAAGATCACAAGAAGGCAAAAGATCACAAAATGATGATTATAAATTATGCTTGGTTGATGATCTCAAAGAAGTTCAAGTTCACATACAAGTCAAGCCTATCAGAACAAGCTCAAGTCTAAAGTCAAAGATCATTATACCATATTCCAAAGATGATGTCAAGAAAACAAATCTGCGAGCACAAGACTGAAGACAAAGCATAGTATGTTAGGTTTAAGTTTTTGTAAAATGGAGTGACCTCCCTTATGGGGAGATTGTTAGGAATACGAAAGTATCAGTCACTTCCATTAATATCATTGGATAGCTCGTTAAGTAATATTTGAAACCTTAATAGGCTAGTTTAGCTAAAGCTCATGGTAAGCCCATGGTAAAAGCCCAACCGGCCATGTATAAGGATATATAAACTCATTCCATGCTATGAAAAGGGTGTTGGTCGTTAATTTCATTTCACATAGTAATCTAACATTTCTTCTTTTCTTTCTCTCTTTAAGTGTTCATCCAACCACCTCTCTTTCTCTCTCTAAACTCTACATAGAATCCATACCTTGTGTGTGTTAAGATATTATAAAAAAACTACTTGGGCTGAAAATAACAAATATCTCAATAAACTATTTTTGAAGCTGCCTCAGAAAGTGGGGTTAACCTTGTTTAGAAAATAAGCTATAAAAAAAACTCAACAAAACTAGTTCAAAATGAAAAAGAAAAAGTTCTATGAGCTTAATGATGTGCTAACCTAAAAAAATTGAAAAGATAATAGAGCTAGAACTTTTAGACTACTGAAAAAGAGGAGAAACAAGCAAGACTCAAAAATAAAGCATTTTCACACAAAAGTCCAAATGAGCTAAAAACTTAAAAACTAAACTAGACTCTAAAACTTTAAGGACTTATAAACTACTTATAAACTATCAAATTAACAATAAATCTAGACCCCATAAGCTAATTAACAAATTAAAATCTAAAATTTCTAAATACCTGTTTTTCGGATTTTTTATTACTTTTTGACAGCAAATAAGCTAAGGAAATAAGCTAAAAATGTAACTCTACTGACTATTCTATATTAAGCTATAACTAGACTTTAAAATGCTAAAAGATAAGCTATTAAATCCTACAATTACTGGCTTAAATTGAGATTTGAATATCAGCAGTACTAACTAACTTAGTACTGCTGATGTAAGGTTCCTTTTTTAAACAGCTGAATAAGCTAAGAAGATAAGCAGTAAATAAAAATATAACCTAAAACTATAGCAAGATATATCAGATTACTTCTAATGACCTGAATTTAAGATCCTAAAATCCTACTTTATCAACTAAAAATTATGCAAAGGTCGCATTACAAACTATGTGACAGCATACAACTTTTTTTAGTTAGTACTGGTCACTTTGGTCAAATGCAAACCAGAGTGCAGGTTTCCTAAGGGAATCCTTCACTAAGATACACACTCAAAAGAGTGTATTAAAAACAAAGTTCAAGCAAGATCTAAGCCTGAAGGCTTAATCAACAATTGCACAAGTGAAATTACAAAAGAAAGTTCCCCTGGTAGCAGGAGAATCAAACATATAAAACCATCACAACATTTCTCATGTTCAACAATCTTACTGCTATAAAAACTCTTTCTAATTGATTTTAATGAAATCTAACTGACGTAAACAATTTCAAAAACTCACTTTACTTTGGAGGTCAAAATACTAAACCAATCCCACTTTAAGACTAAGACATTTATAATTAAGCTACTACTTGAAATCTAGAAACAAAGCTTATACCAGAACAATTAACAGATTAAAACTACTTTTAAAAACAAGATTTAACAAACTAAATAAGCAATAATATAAGAACTTAAGCACTTTACTATATTTTGGTTTTTTAGAGTTTTTAAGACAATAAATAGAAAATCTATGATTAAAACTAAGAAAATTGAAACGATAAACAACTAAATGATGATTTAACTAGATAAAACTCAAAAAAGCACTAATAAGCAAAGAAGAATAATCAAAAAGCAGAAAAATCTAAATATAAAAACAATATATCATTATTTAAACTAGAATTAAGAAAATGAAAGAGAAACTTACCAACTACTCCTCTAGCTAAACAGAGAGGACCAATAAAGGCACTACAAGCTCCTAGCTTATTAGATAACAAGAGTAAAGTCCTTGGATCTCTTCCAAGTTAAAATCCCCTTACAACAAGCTCATACCAAAATACGTCCATGATAAATGTAGAGTTTAGACCTGATTTAAGGTTTAAGTAAGATTAATTCGAATCAATAAACTCTATTTCATTGCTTATATCTAAAGAGCTTAAAACTTATTAACTTATTGAGAACCATTTTGCTTATTAAAGACCCTTTTGAATAACAAAAAAAGAGCTCTTATAAATACTTTAAAAACTAAATTTCACCCATTATAAAACCTATTGAATTACAATAGCTGAAAAAGGGATATTCACAAAACATTTTAAGAAATTACATTTAAGAAAATACGAAATTTAAGCTAGACTAAATTACTAAAGAAAAAACTAGCTCCCTTGTGTGTGAGAGGTGAGGCCTATTTATAGTGCCAAGCTGAAGCTTCCAGACCCTTTTCCTTTGCTCTCCAATCTTTCAATCTCAACCAATCATTTCTTCAATCCATTTGAGCTACTATTGTGGCCCAGTTGGATTGATTTGTGGACCCTGAAGATGCGCCAGCATGACACATCTCTTTTTGGGATGGCATTGTACTTCTTTTAAAGAGTTTTTAGCACAAAAAACCCACATTACCATTGTGCTTTCACCATTAGTTACTGCCCTTATTGAGGCTAAGTACGTCCTTTGAAAAAGACTGAATTTCCCTATCATTTGTATAGTGAGACTCATCATTGACCTAAGCACCCTTTAATTTGGAAACACTCTTTGATTCTTACCTTCTTGTGAAACGGGAAGACGAGTTGAATAGTAAAAAGGTTGCTCCCAAATTTGTACAATTAAAACAGTTATAAGTTGAGATATTACACAAATGGTCTTGTCTTTCCTTTTCTTTATTTACGATAATAAATAACTTTCGAAAATGCAATGATTAGCCCTTGTGGTTGTTATAATAAGGACATGGGTAGGCTTTAGTTGACTTTATGACCACATTGACTGGATTTGACAAGATTTGACTAAGCTTAACTGTTCTACATTGGCTTGATTCTATGCTTCTTTTTGTACCGTCAATTCTCGTGGCCTCTTGTGCGCTTGACAGTTTTCATGTGATTTTTGATTTATCCGTACCGCACACACTAACTCAAATACAACATATTTTTTAGCCAATTTGGTCTGTTTTGGGTGTAATTGGGTTAATTTTAATATAAATGGATATGTATTCTACACTTATCACTAACCCTTCAGCATGTATCTTCGATGGTTCAGCTATTGGATAAGACATGTCCAAATCCAAAGCCACATGCTCATACTGATACCGACAAAAAGTAAAGAAAATCTAAGAAAAGCTCAAGTAAATGTTTTCAAGACTTCGCACTACTCTGATACCGTACTTTTTTTGAAGCGACAAAGTATTAAGTTGATAGCAGTGTTGTCGTCCTCCAAAAGTGACAAATGTAAAGTTAAAGAATTTCAAAAAATAGTTACACCACAGCTTTCAACATCACGACAATATGACATAGTCCCGGTCCAAATCACAAAGCACAAAAGCAAACGAATCACAAAATGATGATATAATTATGCCTTGTGATGATCTCATAATGTTTAAGTTACAACATACCAATCAATCTTAACAGTACAAGCTCAAGACAAAGTCAAAGAACACTATACCATATCCAAAGATGAATTCACAAACAAATCTGCGAGCAAAAGATGAAGACAAAGCAAGTAAATTAGGTTAAAGTTTTGTAAAATGAAGTGAACCTCCCTTAGGAGAGATTGATAGGAATACGAAAGTATCATCACATCTATTAATATCATAGATAATCTCGTTAAGTAATATTGGATATTAATTAACTAATAAGCTATTTAGAGCTAAAAGCTCATGGTAACCCATGTAAAAGCCCAACCGACATGTTTAAGGTATATAAACTCAGTCCTGCTTTGGAAAGGGGTTATACGTTCCTATATTCATTTCACATAGTAATCTAACATTTCTTCTTTTCTTTCTCTCTTTAAGTGTTCATCCAACCACCTTTGTTTCTCTCTCTAAACTCTACATAGAATCCATACCTTGTGTGTGTTAAGATATTATACAATATCTAAAACTTACATAAGTCAAAAGTATTGCAACATTATTGCGTTTATTTTGTTCGCAATTTGAATGCCTTGTCGACATTTTTTATAAGGAAATCTAGTAAATTCGTTAAAGGATAGTTTTTATAAATAAAGTTTTTATTAAAAATTGAATGCCTTGTCGACATTTTTTATAAGGAAATCAGTAGATTTTCTTTAGATATGTAATAAATAAAGTTTGTTATTAAAAAAAAGGCAAAGTACAAGGTAATTATCTTAAATTTTTTATTAAACCTATTTTAAAAGAAAATTTAAGGTAGTTTTAAAAGTTATTAGGTTGGTTAAGGGTGTGTTTTGAAAGTTCCCATGCATAATATATATATATATATATATCAAACTTCAACATTTTTTATAAAAACGTATGTATGTATAAAGCATATCAATATTGTGTTCGTTTTGTTCGTAATCCAGAAGCCTTTTCAGCGGCATATTTTTCATTAAAGAAATCGCTAGATATTTACGCATCTAATAAATAACTCGTTTCATAATGTAATTTTTTTATTCTCTACGGCTGTACTAGATTTGAGCCATGCATATATGGGTTTCTGACCCAAACACCAATACGGCGACGTTTTGAACGCCTTTTAGTATTATATATAATATTAAATATTGTCCAATAATAAACGTTTTGAACGCCTTTTAGTATTATGTATAATATTAAATACTCTTCAATAATAAGCATAATACTTAGAGCGTATGTAAATTCTTCAACATGATATGAGAGCGATTATGATGTCGGGATCCAGTCGACTACTATAAACCACTAGTTTTATATCATGCGTCAAATCTTCTTACCCTCTTCACAAACTTTAGCCGCCACTATCTCTCTTTAAAAAAAAGTATGGCCCAAACCACACTTGCATACTTGGTTTGGCCATAACTTCTCAACCACTTGGAGTTAACTGACGTCGTCAACGTCATTTTCTTCAGCTTTTAATTTCGCAATAAACCCCACCAAGATCACCAACGTCGAATATCAGGTGGAAGCCGGTTGTCGCAACTTGAACATTTTTCTTTCGATTTGCTTTTACTGCTTGTTTTTGCTTTTGTTGTTGTTGTTTGAAGATTTGTTTTCACTTGCTATCAGATGTCTTCAACAAAAAGTTAGTTATCACTTTTGTTGGAATATGTTAGTTGGATCCGCATGTTATATGATTAGAAATACGTGAGCCTATTGGGGGCACACACGTAAGACACGAAGATTACGTTTATTAAATACTTAATATATATTTATTTATTATTAAGGATTTAATATGCTTCACGTTGATAATTTAAATAACCGTTAGTTACCGTTATATTTTATAACTAACTTAACAACTATTTAAATATGAACTGAAGGGACTAAAATTGACAAAACCCGAACCTTGTGGGTGTCACTTGTTGACCGGCCCTATAAGCTTCTAGAAGGGGGGTTTTGGAATCAATTTAGAAGATAAGGGATAAGAATTGTATTGTCATAAGGATTATGAGGGTTTCTTAGTTTATCTACAACTAGGGTTGAGGTGCTATAGCACCTCATCCCTCTCCCTCATTGATTCACTCGATCCACAAATTATATACACTCATAAATCCCTATCAATCGATATATATCCTATTACTACACATGAGGATATAGAAAAACAATTATTGATATTTGTTGCATGTTATACAGTAGGAAAATCACATGTATGCTTCATTCTACATACATGCTAATACATGCATATCATGCGCATGTCATGCGTGTTAATGAGATATAGATGCATACTGTCCTTTATCCTTTTAATCCAACCGGTGGTGTGATTGATACTTTTTTAATGAACCCTTTTTATACCCTTTGATATAAATAAATATTTCAATACTTATATATTATTATATATATCTATATATAATATATATATATACGGAAACCATATATAAGTAAAGATTTCATGGACTAAACCGTTTCGCCCTAAATAAAACATCTTCAAAACTTACCTACATCAGACCACCCATCCACAATAAAAACTAGATCACTAGTAATATATATTTTTTATATATATATAATAATGATAATCTAAAAAAGTTCAATAGAATACTGGGCAGTGAGGATATGATATTCCCAGATCGTAGTACCACGAGGGAGTGTGAAAATTATGTGAAAGTCGAGAGTCGGTTCCCGCCTTATACCCCTCTTTGTGTTTGTTTATCTTTTAAAAGGTGAACCGTACCTCGCAAGTGACACAAAAGGTAAGTTTTTTATTCTTTGGTTCGGGAACTGATTGATGGATAATACTTCAGTTGAAAGTATTATATGTTGGTGTTCTTTTACCAACTTGTGATTTTTATTGATAATTAAAGACAATGTTTTTATCTTTTTGGTTTTTGTTTTTGATTTTTATAGTAATAATAAGTAAATATTCACAATCTTCAAGCACAAATAATCAAACTTTAAAACGACAAACGCTTTCACTCCTCCCCGGCAGCTGCGCCAAAAATTGATTGATTGATTGGTTAACCCCTTTTTATATAAATAAATATACAATACTTATAAATATATAATAAGGATAATTATCAAGCAAATCAATGAAACCGGAAGTTGGTTTGAATAACAATGCTTGAATGGAAAATATTTGGGTTTGATTTTCTAAATCTACAGGAAAAATCAAGCAATCTACACTAAAAATGAGAAAATTACACAAATTATACTAAAAACGAAAACGGGAAGCTAAAACGACACACTAAAAACCCTAATTTTTCAAAAACTAACCTAATTTAATTTTTTCAGTTTTAATGGACTTAAATTGACTAAAAATGAAGTTTAAAGAAAACTATAACGAAAACGGAGCTAAATTGAGCTAGAAAGTACGAAAAACGAGCACGGGAACGAATCCCGCTCTTTAAAAAACGAAATTTTGCAAAAATGACCCTAAGAAAGTTTTTCTATTTTTCCTAAGTGTAATATGATAAAATAAAATTTTCTAAAAAAGAAAATTATTTTTTTAATTTTTATTTAATTTTTAATAATAATAAAACAGATTTAAAGAAAATAAATGATAAAAAATAGTAAACAATATTGGGAAAATGTGAAAAAATACAGAAAAGTGAATTAAGGTGTACTGGTTCTATGAAAAATAAGAGCTAGAAGATTGGGCTTATAAATAAACAGTAATAAGCTGAAAACAGCTTATGGGCTTAATGGGCTAAATAGCCTTTATATAATAAATTTTGCAACTCACTACCGGATGAGCTATTGTAGCATACCGGTAGTGAGTGTGTGTTATAAAACGTTGTTAGATTGGGGTTGAGGTCCCAAGTTCGAGCCCTGCTCACTTGGGGCTTCCCCTAATCCCAATGTTTTTGTTTTTTATTTTTTTTACAAATTTTTAAACAAGATGAAAATAAAGAACTTTAAAAAAGACAAAAATTTTGTAACTTAACAAATAAGCACGTAATAAGCAAAAAAAAAGGCAGTTTGCTAAATTTACTCTAAGACAAGAAGTATGCTTAACTGTTAGGCAGTTCAAGCTCAAATAAGCTAATGAAAAATGAAAATAAGCTAAAATAAGCAATAAGCTATTCCTAAAAAGCAAAATAGAGCAAAAATAAGCAATGGCAATAAGCTAAAGAGACAAAACAGCTAGAAAGGGAACACTTAAAATTTTACACTAAGAATCAAATAAGCTTAAGACAAATCCAAATAAGCTAGAACAAGCTTAAACTAACCTAATAAGCTAATGCAGCAACAAATAAGCACAAAAGATCAAACAGACAAATAAGCAACTAAAAAGAGAGACTTAATTTTCAACTAATCCCAAGCTAAGCTAAACTGTGGGCTTATCTAAGGCAAAATAAGCAAAGGCAAAACCTAAATAAGCACTAACAGCTAATAGCCTAACCCTAATAAGCAAGTGAAAATAAAAATAAGCTAAGGGAACAAACAAATAAGCAAGAAATGGCAATAAGCACTAGGACTAAAACTGCATGTAAGACAGGTCAAGTGACACACTTTGGGGCTTATTTTTAAGCCCTTAGAGTGGTTTTTGGCTTTCTGGCTTATAGGAGCTTAAAGAGTAGCTTATAGGCTTCCTAAAAAATCAATAAGATTAAAACTTGAAGCAAAAATAAGCACTAAAAAGAAGGGCTGAAAAGGGGTTTTTGCACCAGGGGAGTTTTAACTAATTTCAAAGGGCTAAAAGCCAGCTTATGAATAAGCTGGCAAATGAGCTTAAAATTTTAAAGGGAGTTAAAACAGATGGACACAAGCTCCTAATGAGCTTGTGCTCAAAAATTGAGAAGCTACAAATAAGTTAAAGCTGCTGATATTTAAGGAAGAAAAAAAATCTTTTTAAACTTAAGGTTTGGCTAAAGAAAAGTTGACAGTTTTGAGGAGAACAAGAACTAACCAAAAGGAACTAATCCTACTGCATCTATGTCTTAAAAACAGTCAAAAACAAGTTCCAAAGGTTGGTTTTAAAAGCTGAATCAAAGCAAACACTTTGAATCAGTTTTGTCAACACAGATTCAAAGGACAATTTGATAAAACTTTAAAAACAATTTTTAACTCTAAACTTTTTCAAAAACTGATAAAAAACTCTTAAAAATGTTTGCCAAAGATGGCTAGGGTGACCCAAATGGTTTTAAACCCCAAGTGACCCGTTTTGTACCCTTAACCCAAACACCCCTTAAAGACCTTAAAAACCATTTTTAAGCTAGTTAACTTGATTTTTAACAAACAAACCTTAAATACCAGATTATATTTAGCTAACAACAAACCTAATGATCAACTTTTAACAACTAATTAAGCAGAAATGACAAGATTAAGGCTAATGCTACTATTTTTGGTTTTTCTTTGATTTAAAGACTAAAACTTGTAAAAATAATATTCAAACTATAAACTAAGCTAAATAAGCACTAAACATGATAATTTAACATAAATAAGCTAATAGAAACAATAATAAGCAAGAATAAGCTATGCTACAGTAACACAAATTTAAAAGGTGCACTTACCAAACTCTTGCTCTAAACAGGGTTGAATAAGGAGTCTACAAGCTCTAGCTTGTATAAAACAAGCTAGTGAGAGTCCATAAGCCCATCCCTTTTTGGCTTATCATTCAAATATTAAGCTGTGGTATTTTGAGGGTAATTTCTTTTTTTTGAGATTTTCTTAACTATTTATATTTCTAAGTAATTTTTTATAAAAGCAGGTTATAAATTGGTTTAAATGAGAGCTTATATTAGCTTATGAAACATAAGTGAACACTTAAAGAGAATAAGAAATTAAAACAGATTTTAAGAAACTTTAAATTTCATTAACTTGAAAACATTACAAGGAAAATTAAGAACTAAATTTGCTGGATTTAAACTAACTAGGTGAAAACTAAGTTACAAAAAAAACTAAAACTAGATAGCCAAATGGCTTACAAGACAACCTATTTATATAAAAATGATTAAGTGCTTGCCCTCTCTTCAATCTTTGTCTTCTTCTAGTTGTGTTTCTTTGCTGAGACAAAAACACAAGTGTGTTTTTTTGTAAGAGTGAAACCCTAAGCTCATCTTAGCCATTGATTAGGAGTGTTGCCCAAGTTGAATGATCAAGACCCTTGATTTCTTTTAGCCAATAAGGTCATTAAGGATTGCCATGGTGGCAAGAGGCCATGTGGGTGGTAGGGAAGGGTGGTATAATGGGTTTTTGGCTGGTTGTGAACAGTAGTCGAGGAGGGGGGACAAGGAAGCGTGAACAGTAGAGTATAGTTTGGGCGGGAAAGATGGTTATAACAGGTGTGTGTGTTATCAGGGATGGGAGTTTTGGAAAGTTACATGATTGGCCCCTCAAAGTTATAAGTCAAATTGTAACTTGAGTCCATGTGGTCTTCAATATTATACTAATGGGTTTACCCGGCCCATTAGATGGGTTCGGGTGGGCCCATTAAGTATTCTTTGGTGTCGGCTCTGGTTTTGACCATTGACTTTGTCGGGGTTGACTTTGACTTGACTTTGGCTTGTCCACGCTTTTCCATTTCGTGCTCGGTTTTGTCGTTTTTGGCTTCGTTTTTTGTCTTTTTGTCGGATATTCGTTTCCTGCACAATATAAGTGAAAACATACAAATACAATGTATTTTTGGTACGTTTTTGGTCATTTAAGTCCGGTTTTAATAGAAAATGGTATGTGTAATTAAGCACATACTACTTGGTTACATACACGTTTACAAAATTGGTTACATGCTCATTTACATACTCAATTACATACTCATTACAAACTCATTACATGATTGATTACAAACTCGGTTACATGAACGTTTAAAAACTCATTTACAATGGTTGATTACAAACTCGTTGACATACTCACTTTACTTATGGACGCAACAAGTTTACTTTCATTCAACTGATTACGGATTAGCTTAGTTTGTATGAACTGTTAATTACTTGGAGGGTAAGCGTGAGTGTTATAAAATAGATCTATTGGGGT
>BQNB010098470.1:0-25146 GCA_026074375.1 Tanacetum coccineum
TTTTAGTCTTAGTTCAAATTTATACTTAAATTTTCCAAAAAGAAGTCTTCTCTATATCGTGAAATAAAGTTAAAAATATTTAAAAAAAAAGTGAAAAATGATGAAAAATGAAAAATAATAATAATAATAATAATAAATATAAAATGTGGGCTGATAAAAGTTTGATGCATCTTGCCGGCTCACAACCGATGTTACAGCCTTCTAAAGAGGTCGAGTGTTACAATTGCATAAATGTTTAATATTAAGTTTAAATTAATAAATAGATTTCTATGATCCTTAACAGTTATGGAAATAACAAAAGTCAAAATATTCTAAGTTTATATATATATAAAAAAATATATATTAAAAATGGGAAAATTAGGTGTTTTATAACTTGTGATTTCTAAACTCTCTCCACAAAAGTCTTTGCTACTTTTCAAAGATTTAGTTTGGGGAAGTTTTGAGGTATTTGGTTTTAAAGCATATAATATTGCGTGAGGACACGCAATCGCTTAGTTTGGGGAATTTTGATATGTGTGAAAACACATATCCGTTTTATATCAAAAATGACCCTAAAAAGACAAAATTGTGCTTAAAATGCTTGTATATTGCTTGTTTTGTCTTTGTGATTGTGTAGGTATGGATAATGCAAATATCGCAAGAAAACGGTCAAAACCGGACAAACACGGACACGGGAATGGATAGAGTGTACAATAGCCGGGAGAATGCTTTCAAGGTCAACCAAGGTCAACCAAAGTCAACCATTGGTTAACATTGGTCAACTACAAGAAGACAAAAACCCTCAAATTACCAAAATCAGCCCCTCAAATAAACCAAATTGCAAAAATGGTCCATAAGCCCTAACGGTGTTAACTCTTTAATAATTAAAGAGTTAACACTCGTTATATTCTTTATAATAACCCAAAAACAAACCCGGCCCATAAACCAAGCCTAAGTCAACCCTCCCAACACCCCAGTCAAAAAGGTCAAACAAAGATATAAAAAGGTTAAAAAAGGGCGCGAACCCTTTTTACTATTCATTCATCGTCTTCACGATTTACCTAACCTCAAAACAAGGGGTAAATGCAAATTGAGGCCGTGGATATGCAATTCAAGTGACAAGGTCCAAGCTGGCACAAGAATACGTCATTGAGAGCTTTGATTGGATGAAGCCCGCAAGGAATGACACGCGGGTCATGAAAGAAAGCACACCAATGATTGGTAATTTTCACTAAAGTTAGTGCAAAAGAAGTACAATGAGCCTGACACACGGAATGCCACGTTGGCAAACCGTGTGCTCACTTATTTAATCCAACGGACATCAATAAGGATCCAATGATGGGAAAAGATTGAAATGCCATGATTAAAGAGAGCGTCTAACTAACTGGATGGCCTAGAAGCTTCATTTGAAGGCTATAAATACAAGCTCATGCCTCACACACATCATCTCCCTTTTTCTGCATTTTTTTAGGTTTTAGTAGCTTATGTAATTTTTCATTTAATTTTTAGCTTATTTTCATTCAGCTTATTCTAGTGCTTATTTTTAGCTTAATTGTTCTAATATAGCTTATTAGTTAATCATGTTCATATGGTTTTAGTTTATATCACTTAAATCTTAGATTTCATTAATTCTGCCTTTAAAACTCATAAAAACAAAAAAAATTAGCATAACTAGTAGCTTATAGATTCTGCTTATTCAGTAGCTTAAATTTTCTTATTAGGATTATTAGTAGCTTATAAGTATCTGGTATTAGCAATTTGTTCATTAAATCTGAAAATTATAAGCTTAAAATGATGTTTAACATTTTAAAGGGGTGTTTGGTTCAGGCAAGTACCAACTCAAGTAGTACTACCTTAGCCATTTAGCCTTTTAAAATTGAGTTTCAATTTCATATTTGAGCTTATAAGATTAGGTTTTGAGGTTCTTCTTAGATTAAATCAGTTTATAGAAAGCTAATGTGTAGGGTGTTTGAATCTGTGATTGTTAGCTCAGGTGTATAAGCAGTTTGAGCTTATGCTTGTTTCAGCTAGTTTCATTAATCAAACTATCTTCAATTTTAGTTAATACAAGTGTTTAAGCCAAGTTTTTTTTAACCTGCATTTGTTGGATTTAAGTTTGGGACATTTTAGTGCAAACTGCATTAGTAGTTAAAATACACAAACTGTCACTTCTTAAAAATCAGAAGGTAAATTTAGTTTTTAGGATTTAACTTTCAGCAAATAAGTAGATTACAGGTCATAGTTCATGAGTTAGCATTTAGTTTTTTTGAAAAAATTAGGTTATCTAGTAAGATGTTTTTAGCTGTCAATTTGCATTTTGTCTTTTGAAAAATCAAATGTGTACTCAAAACCTACTGAGTAATTCAGCAGTTTTCACATAGCTTTTTCATTAAGCACTTAGTTTTCAAAATAATTTTTAAAAGTAGATTTAGGTAGCTTATTAGCTGTAGTATAAGCCTGCATAAGCCAGATTCCCACAAGGATCCAATAGCTCATTGAAAAATAAGCTTAAAGGTCCTTGCAGGGCCTGTTTGGTTCTAAGATTTTCATTAAGTGCTTATTAGAGAATAGTAGCTTATAGCTTGTAGGTTTAACTTAATTTTTGCTTAGACTAGCTCATTAGGATAGATTAAATTTGTTCTTAGCTTTTTAAAGTCAGAGTTAGCTTATTTTAGCTTTTTCATTTAAACCAAAAGCACCTAAGTCAGTAACTATTAGCTTTTTCATAGTGCTTTTTCTTTGCTTATTTGTATTTCAAAATGAATTTTCTTTGCAATTTTAAATAGCTTTTAGGTTAGGCTTTAAGTAGTATATAATCTTATCTTCATAAGGTTCTGTCTTTGAGCTTAAAATTAAGCTCAAAGTTATCACTCTATCTGTTTTGTAATCTGTGGGCATTCATTAAAGTTTAATTTGAATTTCAGCTTATGGCTTATATCTTTATGCTTATTTCTGTCATAAGTAGCTTATTAGGGTAGACTTAAATAGTTAGTAGCTTATTGATCTTAGTTTTTAGCTTATTTCATTTTCTTAGGTTCTTAAATTTTGAAAAAGCCAAAAACATAGTTAAGTATTTCTGTCATATCTTTAAGCAATTTCTAGCTTATTAGTGGCTTTTCAGATATAAGTGTTTTTATAAAAGGTGTTTGTTTTTAGCTTCTTTACAACTTTGTTTCTTTGAGTTTTCAAAAATAAAAAAATTGCATTCATAGTTTCTACAACTTTGTTTTAACTTTTTCAAAAAAAAATAATAAAAAGCAAAGATTGGGACTCGAACCCACGACCTTACCCTTAAACACACACGCACTTAACCAGTTTGCTACATTAGCTCATCCATTAGTCTTTTGCATTATCTTTCTTTTATATACATTTTGAGCCTTTTAGTTTAATAAGCTGTTTAGGCTTATTACACAGCTTATTCGATAAGTGTTAACAAGCTTATTTTTCCTAGGTCCCTCTTAGTTCAAGCTATTTTCTATAATTTTTCCAGGATTTTTATATTTAGTTTAGTATTTTTAAATTTATTTTATTAAAATTTTAAAAATCATAAAAATAGAAAATAATCAAAAAATTAATTCTTTTTTAGAAAATTTTCTTTTATCATATAGTTTCTAGGAAAATTTGTTTTGCTTCCGTAGGGTTTAATTTGCAAAACTTCAGTTTTTAAAGAACGGGATTCGTTTTCGTTCACGTTTTTCGTGTTTTTAAGCTCATTTTAATTCCGTTTTTGTTCTAGTTTTCTTTAAACTTACTTTTTAGTCAATTAGAGTCTATTAAAAGTGAAAAATTTATTTTAGGTTTAATTTGGAAATTTAGGTTTTTAATCACCGTTTAGGGTTCCCGTTTTGCGTTTTTAGTTAAAGTTTAATTTCCCGTATTAAGTTATAGGTTTAATTGTCCTTTAATTTGCCCTCTTTTAGGATTTTAGAAAACAAATCATCTTCGAACCAATTCAAAAGCATAGTCCACAACAAACAAAGTGTTTCATATTTCATAAATCGTTTGGGAAATAACGACCCGGGAATCATACTTCCCGGTTAATATACGTATAATATATATATATATATATATATATTTGTGAGAATTTTCCTTACGACGTTTATCCTCAAGGGTAGTTTGGTAATTTCATATTATATTTTATTATTACGTGTATAGAATTGCTATGATCACGCTCTCATACCAAATGATAGGATCTTATCACAACTCAAGACAAAATGAGATAAGATCAACAAACAATAACAGGATATTACTCTTGCCTTGTAGCTTAATACCTTTAACGGAGTATCTGACTTCACGCACGGTGCATGGTGCATAAGTACTGACTACCACTAAGTTTGTTGTATGTATGTGTGAATAGTGATACAGTGGTCTATTTTTATGCTGTCAAAAAACTTTATTGATAAAGAGGGGTAAAATGGTCATTTACATAAGCAAAATTTCAAATTTTGCATTTATGCTTATGTTATTACCATTTTACCCTTATATTTCGTGACAACACTATTGATAGTGAGGGGTAAAATGGTCATTTACATAAGCAAATACACAATCTGGTGCTTTAGCAATCTATGAAGCAATCTTTTACCAAACCTAACCAAACATTACAAGCCCGTTCAAAGAGATTCGGGATTTGATTCTTTGTTGAAGATATCCGTCGAAAGACATCCAGAAAATATACAAATTATTTGGTAAGTGTAGAGGACAGAAACAGGGGCAGATACAAGTCAAAATTATGGAAGATTAGAGAGACAAAGTACAGGCACAGTATCACGTGTTGAAACTGCAACCAGAAGGGCCACTTTCAGAATCAGTGTTCGAAGCTTGTAGCCTCTAGGCATAAAGAGGTTAACATGGCAGCTAGAGATTCTGATGATGCGTTGGTATGTTAAGTTGAGAATACGATTGAGGATCGTATTATGGATTTTGGTGCATCATTCCAAGAGGAACCATGACTGCACTTTAATATGGCTCTAGCCAGAATTAAACCGACTACTCTACCTACCCAACCAAGAGGAACCATGACTGCACCTGAATATCCAAGCACATTTGCATTGTTGATACCATTTGTAAGAACAAAACCCACTTGAAACCATGAGTCTGCATCAAAGAAAAATTAATGGTTAACTTCTGCAAAGAATTTAGTATGTTATTACCATAAGCTTCAACTATTAAGTAGGGTTCTTAGAACCCTCTTATTCACTATTTTGACTAACATGTAACTAAGTAAAAGTGTGACCATTTATCGTTGTCCTAATACCCTCCAAAAATGACAAAATATGAAATTATACGAAGCAACGTTAAAAATTTGTAAGCTTGATTATGGAAATACCTATTCTTATACAGAAAATTTACTAAAGCAAAACACAATGCAGTTTCACTTTTCATGGGACTTCTCATATATATATATATATATATATATATATATATATATATATTCTATAATATATATATATACATATATATCACTACAATATTATATAATATATATATTAACATTATTTTATATATTTATACATATATATATTTAAAAAGTTACAAAGTTGGTAAAATACACCCAAACAAATAATACTTCACTCGCTGAGGGTATTTACATCAATAAGTTCCCAACTCGAATAAATGATTTTAAAACTTCATTTGTGTCACTTACGAAATACTGCTCACTTAAAATAAAAAAAAGTTAAAATTTTTAAAGAGCTACCGTGTACCAGTCAGTTTGATTATTTGGTTCAAGTTGTCTATCTCGTTGTCCGTTAAAATTAGATTGTGAATTAACTTTTGAAAAACCAAAAAAAAAAAAAATTCTATTTTCTTTAAATAGTGTATGCGCACTAGACGTTCCAATTATCCTAATAATTCAAATGTCACAATTCCAAGACGTCGGAGAAAACAAGTTTCTTACATAGTCGAACCCGAGCTTTGTACTATCGTTGCACCAATGGCGGAACGTACGATGGAAGAGCTACTTTGGGCACCCACGAAAGGGTACGGAGAAGCTATTGTTTACAAGAAATCAATGCGGTATCACTCACTTGAGATTAAGACGAATTTGCTTCATGGTTCAAGCGAATCCATTTTCGTCGTGAGAGTGAAAATCCAATGCTATATTAATAGGTTTTCAAAAGGGATTACTCGACTTTATGATTTAGGAAATGGCCTAACGATGTGATTAAGCTTATGATGTTTCCATATTCGTCGAGGGAGAAGCTAAACTGGTACGAGAAAGAACCTCCAAATTCAATTCTTGAATTGGGAGGATTCGTTACCAAACTTGTGAATCAATTTTTCCTTACTTCGTAAAACCACTCATTTAGAACGAAAAATTTCTCGTTTAACACAAAAATTTAAGGAGACTTTTAGTGAAGCGCGCGCGGAACCTTTTAAACGCGAGTTGTTAGAGCTTGTCCCCTCAGGATATACCGGATTTAACTCAAGTTAATAACCTTTTTAACCAGTTTAATGAGAATGAAACATGGACTCTTTAAATGCCGCCGGAGGGTGGAAATTCTTTTGTGTAAAACGACTAGAGAGCTTTAAACATAATTTGAGATAAATTCAAAAGTTCGTTATCACAAATAGATCATTTGGCTTCTAGATGAATGCTACTTCAGTAAAACGGATGAGAGTAATTGATAAGCTTGTCAGATAACTTTCGACCTTAGTCGAGTTGTTTCTGAAAAAAGTGGTCACTCCGCTAGGCTAAGCGAGTTGAGGAAACCTTGTGTTTACTTAGTGGTGGTCCATTCTTGGATATTATTGTCCAGTACCGGATAACAATCAGGCTAGTGTTTGTGCGACTACGGGAACTTACAATCAAGTTACCTCGAACCGTGTTAGTATCAAATGCACCCCACCAGGAATTTGCTCAGTGCAAAAACAAATGGTCAAAATAGGTTTAATCAGTATCTTCAAGTTCAAGGGAATATTTTCGAGGAATTATTTTTCATAGAAATCAAGTGTTTTCAAGCTCAATTAATCAGCTCCAAATTTTCAAAACCAGGAATTTAAAACCAACCTTTTCAAGTGCTTAATAATCAAGTTCAACAAGAGATTCAATGATTTTTTTCAAGTTTCAAGAGGAATTAATGATTAGAATTGTTAAGGAACATGCAAAATCAATCACTCGATGAAAGATAACCTAAGATTGAAATTCAAAATGATAAAATCTCAACAATTCCGTTATGATTGAGATCAACATAAAACATTTTTCAAATAATTTGCAAAACACTGATTTTGGTTTGTTCAAAAACCAAGACTCAACTTTGGGTTCTCTTCCGTGTAATACCATTCCAACCCGGAAGGGTGAGATGAAGCAATCACTACTCGATGTGGTGTTGCTACGAGGGACCCTGATTCCTACTACTCTTCTCATAAAGTAGAGTAGTGGAACGAGAAACCAAGGAGACAACAGATAAGGAGCAATCTAATTTCCAAGGAAGTACCGCTCAAATCCCACCTCCGGTTATTTCCATTTCTATTCCAGAACCTGATATTCCGAAGACTTTGCCTAAAACCTCTCTCATTCCGGAATCCGATATTCTAAAGAGTTTACCTAAGCCAAATATTCCATATCCTTCTCGACGTGTTGATCATAGTCCCGTGACAAAGATTCGAATCAATGGAGAAGATATTCTAAATCTTTCAAGGATGTGCGCTTCGACATTAGTTTGGCAGATGCATTTCTTTTTGATGCAAGATTTTTCTACGATTAAGAGTTTTCTCATGAATAAGCAAAAAGTTGCCTTAGGTGAGATAGTTACCATGTAGTGAATGGCTCGGCGACTGTCCTCAATTAGCTTCCCAAAAAGTTGAAGTTCCCGGCAAGTTTCTTATTCCATGTAATTTCCCAGGAATGGATGTATGTCACGCCTTGGCCGATCTTGGCGCGAGCATAAATCTTATGCCTTTTTTTCTTCTCTTGGAAAAGCTTTCTTTGCCTTAAACTACAACAACTCGATGACTTTAAAGTTAGCAGGACCGATCAATTTACTTATCCTAAAGGACTCGCCGAAGACAGTTTTTGTCAAAGTTGGAAATTTCATTTTCCATACCGACTTTGTTGTTGTCGATTTCGAGCCGTTCCATCGAGTACATCTCATAATTAGTTGATCCTTTTTGAGGGACACGGTCGTGCTTTGAGTGATGTTTATGGAGATGAAAATAACCCTGCGGGTTGATACGAGCCTGTCACTTTTAATCTAGATAAACACGAGTATTTCCTCTACAAATGTCAAGTGGTAAACCGAATTGTACATCATTGATGCAGTCGCGCGCGCCGCTCGCGTCGCTATGCTCCAGAATTACTAGGATTTTCTAATTCTTTGGGTGGCAATCCCACCCCGACGTCTGAGCCGTTTACTTCCGAATTCATTTTGGAAGAATTGAAGCTTATCTTAAGGATGATTCGATTTCACCGGAAATTGATCATGCCGATTGCAATCCGGAGGAAGATATTTGTTTGATCGAAAAATTGTTAAATAATGACCCGTTTTAACTTCCTCCGATGGACCTTAAACAAAGTGAAGTAACCGAGGTAAAATCTTCAATTGAAGGCCTCGAAATTAGATTTAAAAAGATATACCGTCCACTTAGAATATCGCCTTTCTTGAAGAAAATGACAAGATACAGTGATTATTAAAGGTTTAAAAGATGATGAAAATGAAGCTCTCTTAAAGGTGCTTAAATCTCATAAACGGGCTATTGCTTGGAAAATCACCGACATCAAAGGTATCGACCCTCGTTTTTGTACACACAAAATCTTGATGGAAGATGATTATAAACCCATGGTTCAAAGTCAAAGATGGGTTAACCCTAAAATTCATGAGGTAATAAAAAAGGAGGTCTTAAAACTTCTTGATGCCGGCATGATTTACCCGATCTCTGACAGCCCATGGGTTAGTCCAGTGCATTGTGTTCCAAAGAAAGGTGGAATAACCGTTGTTGCTAATGAAGAGAATGAATTAATTCCGACACGTTTAGTTACCGGTTGGAGAGTTTGTATCGACAATAGGAAGTTAAATGAAGCGACTCGAAAAGATCATTTTCCATTGCTGTTTATGGATCAAATGTTAGAGAGATTAGCTGGAAATTAGTTTTATTGTTTTCTAGATGGATTTTTTGGGTATTTCCAAATACCAATAGATCCCCAAGACTAGGAGAAAACTACTTTCACATGCCTGAATGGAACTTTCGCGTACCGTCGCATGCCATTTGGCTTGTGTAATGCTCCCGGTACTTTCCAACGGTGTATGATGGTCATATTCCATGATATGATCGAAAAGACTATGGAAGTGTTTATGGATGATTTCTCAGTTTTTGGGGATAGTTTTGATTCGTGCCTCTCCAATTTAGAAAAGATGCTAAAATGGTGTGAAGACACGAATTTAGTTCTTAATTGGGAGAAGTGCCACTTTATGTGTAGAGAAGGAATTATGTTAGGGCATAAAATTTCAAAGTCAGGAATTGAGGTCGATCGTGCTAAAGTCGATGTTATCACTAAGCTACCTCACCCGACTACCATAAAAGGTGTTAGAGGTTTCCTAGGTCATGCGGGTTTTTACCGACGTTTTATCCAAGACTTTTCTAAGATTGCTAGACCAATGACTCACCTTCTTGAGAAGGAAACACCGTTTGTGTTTTCTAAGGATTGTATTGATGCTTTTCAGACTCTTAAAAAGAAGCTTACCGAAGCTCCAATCTTAGTTGTCCCGGATTGGAACCTACCTTTCGAACTCATGTGTGATGCAAGTGATTTCGCGATTGGTGCGGTTTTAGGGCAACGAAAGACGAAGCACTTTCAGCATATACATTACGCTAGTAAGACAATGACCCAAGCTTAAATTCATTACACTGCCACGGAAAAGGAAATGCTTGCCGTTGTGTATGCTTTTGAAAAGTTTCGGCCATATCTTGTCTTATCTAAGAGCATAGTGTATACGGATCACTCGGCTTTAAAGTACCTTATGAACAAACAACACGCCAAGCCGAGGTTGCTCTGGTGGGCTCTTCTCCTACAAGAATTTGATATCGCCATCCGTGATAAAAAAGGAAGTGAGAACCTCGCGGCTGATCATTTATCTAGACTTGAGAATCCTCATAAGGATGTGTTAGAAAACAAAGACATAAATGAACATTTTCCTTTAGAAACTCTTGGAGTTATTTCTAGTGAAAGTACCCCATGGTTTGCGGACTATGCAAATTACCATGCGGGGAATTTTATCATCAAAGGAATGACAACTCAACAAAAGAAGAAGTTTTTCAAGGACGTTAAACATTATTTCTGGGACGATCCCTATCTTTTTCGTATTTGTGCGGATCAAATCATTCGACGGTGTGTGCATGGGCAAGAAGCTCTTGAAATCCTCAAAGCTTGTCATGAAGGACCCACCGGGGGCCATCATAATGCCAATCTCACCGCTCGAAAAGTATTTGATGCCGGTTTCTTTTGGCCTACCATATATCGAGATGCCCATACGATGATCAAATCTTGTGATACGTGTGACAAGACAAGTAAAAAATTTTTTTTTTTTCTCAACGAGATTAGATGCCTCCAAACGCATTCCAAGATTTGTAAATTTCGATGTAAAGGGAATTGATTCCCAATGGGACCATTTCCGTCTTCACATGGGAATAAATACATCCTCGTAGCCGTTGATTATCTTTCAAAATGGGTTGAAGCAAAGGCGCTCCCCACAAATGATGCTAGAGTTGTAGTTAAGTTTTTGAAATCCCTTTTTGCCCGATTCGGAACACCTAGAGCTATTATAAGCGATCGTGGGACCCATTTTTGTAACGATCAGTTTGCTAAAGTAATGTCTAAAATATGGGTGTCACACATCGTCTAGCTACCAGCGTATTCACACCCTCAACGAGCGGTCAAGAAAGGTGTCCAATCGAGGTTTAAAACGTATTCTAGAAAGGACGGTTGGAGAAAACCGTGCCTCATGGTCTGACAAATTAGATGACGCTTTGTGGGCATTTCGTACTGCTTTTAAGACACCGATTGGTTGTACGCCTTATAAGTTAGTGTACGGAAAGTCTTGCCATTTACCTATCGAGTTAGAGCATAAAGCATATTGGGCTTTGAAACATGCTAACTTTGATCTTAAAACCGCGGGTGATCACCGTAAGCTTCAACTTAATGAGCTTCGTAATCAAGCTTACGAGAATTCTTTGATTTATAAAGAGAGGACGAAGAAGCTTCACGACTCAAAGATCAAAAACCGCATTTTCAATGTTGGTGATCGAGTTTTACTCTTCAACTCTCGTCTAAAGATATTCTCCGGAAAGCTTAAAACTCGTTGGTCAGGACCTTTCACCATCACCAAAGTTTTTCCATACGGAACCATTGAGTTATCTCAACCCGATGGTCCAAACTTTAAGGTGAATGGTCATCGTGTGAAGCATTACTTCAGAGGGGATTTAGCACTCAAGGTAGTCCCAGATCTCCAAACTTTCTCCAAGGATGAATGAATTCGGGGATCGAGTCAAGCTATGTGACTCGGTTACCAAAAACAAAGAGCTTCGTAGGAGGCACCCCATGCTTATCCATTTTTTTTATTTTTCTTTCTTATTTATTTGTGATGTGAGGAGGCTTGTACTCTTCCGATTCCTGTTGTTGTTTGTACTTGTGATTGTTTGCAGGATTGCCCCAAAATTTTTCTAAGAACTCGTCTGTGTTCGGTTGTATTGTCCCGGTCCACTCGAGCTTACCAGCCCTTTGCTTGCCAATAGTGGGAAATCGATATCCTAAAGATTATTATGTCTAACATTATCTTTTAGCACATTGATAAACGGCTAAGATTTTTGTGATACATTCTTCATGTTGGATTATGCATTATCCTTTTTTTGAGTTCTATATGGGGTTTTTAAGTCCTTAGCTAGGAAACATTGAGGACAATGGTTTTAATTTAGTATGGGGTATAATCTTCGAAATATATCTTACCTACTTTTTTGTCCGTTGTTCTCACGTACCCCATTTTCCCACCAAAATTTTTAAAAATATGAAAATTTTTAAAATTTTTAAAAATAAAATAAGTGTTTTTGTCACAATTTTGACTTTCCTGCTGGGTAGAATAAGAGTAAATTTTGACCCGATCGAGCGTGTTGAGCTCTAGCTTGTTCCTTAACTTTTAGGCTAAGCGTTCGCGGAAATTCGCGAAGAACAAAAAATGATAGAGTTAAGTATGAGTGGGATGCTAAACAAGGATTAGTTGGAAATCTTAAGAGCTCATGTATGTAATTTGTGGCTTTTTCTCCCATAAGCTCTTAACCGGATTAATAATACGTGCTATTTTTGGAGATTAAACTTAAATCAACAATTTTTATGTAATATATAGCAAAAAATTTAGTCTTAGTTCAAACTTATACTTGAATTTTTCAAAAAGAAGTCTTCTCTATATAAAGTAAAAAAATAATAATAATTAAAAAAAATGATAAATAAAACAATGAAAAATAAAAAAATATATAATAATAATAAAAGCTGTGGGCTGATAAAAGTTTACTACCTCTTGCCGGCTCACAACCGATGTGGTAGTCTTCTAAAGAAAGCCCATAGTAAGAATAAAAATCCGAGACTGATAAAAGTTTGCTGCATCTTGCCGGCTCACAACCGATGTTGCAGCCTTCTAAAAGGTCGAGGGTTACAATTGCATAAATGTTATGTTTAATATTAAGTGTGAATTAATAAATAGATCTCTTTTTGTTAAATTCAAATATGCTTTTGAACTTTGACTATTCTATTTTATAAGCTATGAATATTCGGGAAACTTGAGAGTTTTTGAAATCTAAGGTCCGTGAGTCCCGATACTAGTCTCTGTGGGATGTCAAAAGTCGGGGATGATGAATTTATCCTTTTTGGGGCATTTTCGCATCGAAATGCATATGATCCCTAACAGTTATAGAAATAACGAAAGTCAAAATATTCTTAGTTTACGAATTAAAAAAAATATTAAAAATGGGAAAATGGGGTGTTTTATAACTTGTGATTTCTAAACTCTCTCCACAAAAGTCTTTTGCAACTTTTTCAAGTATTTATTTGGGAGTTTTAGAGGGTCGATTTCGGTTTTAAAGCAAATAATAAAAAATTGCGTGAGGCCACACAATCGCTTAGTTTTTGGGAATTATTGATATGTTTTAAAACACATATCCCGTAAATTATCAAAAATGACCCATAAAAAGATAAAATTGTGCATAAAATGCTTGTATATTGCTTGTTTTGTCTTTGTGATTGTGTAGGTACGGATATTGCAAAAATCTCAAGAAAACGGTCAAAACCGGACAAACACGGACACGGGAAAGGAAAGAGAGTACAAAAGCCGGGGATTTGATAGCAAGAAAGGACAAAAGTCAGCTCAAAGTCAACTCATAGTCAACATTGGTCAACTACCAGGAGACAAAACCTTTCAAAATTCCCAAAATGCCCTTAATGTTAAATCAAAATTCATAAAAAGCCCCTAAAACCCTAACACCGTTATCTTTTATTAATAAAAGATAACGGTCGTTAACTTCTTTTATTAACCCAAAAACCTAAACCTGTTAACCTTACCCGTGGCCCAAAACCCTTTGTATAAGCCCAAAGTCAAACCATTTTTACCCGGGTCAAAGAAAAATCAAACGCACCCTTTTATAATTTTAAACGCGCGAAATGTTGTTGTTACTGTTTATCTTCTTCTTCATTTTACCACGAGCTCAAAAACAAAGGGTAAATCAAAATTGAGGACGTGGCCTTTTAATTCAAGTACCAAAGTACACCCTGGCAAATGAAGACGTCGTGAGAAGTTTTGATTGGTTGAAACCCAAGAAGAATGACACGCGGGTTTGACAAGAAACTCATTGGATTTTTTCACTAAAATGAGTGCAAAAGAAGCACACAAGGTCTGACACACATTAAACGGAATGCCAAAAAAAAAAAATATATAAAATTTTAAATTATGGGAGTTTTTTTTGGGGGTGTGTTTTGGGTTTTGTTTTTTTTTTTTGGGGGGGTGTGTTTGTGGATTGAAGGATATAGATTGGTTAATTATATTTGTTTAATTGTGTTGTTTTGGTATAATTGATGTGTTTGTTATTAGATTTAAGTGTTGATTATTGTTGGATTGTTTTTATTATATATAATATATATATATGAGTGATGGGGAATTTTGTTTTTTTTTTAGTATGTAATTTTTTCAATTTAAATTGTAATTTCCTTTAAGCTTTTGTAATCTGTTTTAAATATCAATTAAATCATAATTTGCCTTGATGAAATTTGTTTGATAATTTGATTTCAAAAACTTATTTTTATCTAAATGTTGTTTTAATAACTTTCACTGTCTCATAAGCTCATTATAAGCTCTTTAAGTCTCTAAGCTTATATTAGAGCTCAAATTGATCAATAATCTAATTAAATGTTAAAAATCAGAATACCTTTGATATAAATATGGATTTGAGCTTTTTGGATGATGAACTAGAAATGAAAGTTCATAGGACTTAACTAGCTTAACCTGTATAAGCTAGAGCTTGTTGATAGCTCACTTGAGCATATTAAGCCTTTGTTATGCTAAGGCAATTGTAAGTTTCTCTTTCATTCAATTTTTAGCTTATTTTCATTCAACTTATTCTAGTGCTTATTTTCAGCTTAATTATAGCTTAATTGTTTCTAATATTAGCATATTGAGTTAATAAAACATGTTCATGCTGTATTTAGTTTATACAACTTAAATCTAGATTTCATAATTTTGCCTTTAAACTCAAAAAAAAATATTAGCATAACTAGTAGCATATAGATTCTGCTTATTCAGTAGCGTAAAATTGTTTATTAGGATTATTATTAGCTATAAGTATCCTGGTATCTAATTAATATGTTCATTAAATCGAAAAATTACATAAGCTTATAAATGAGCTTTAACATTTTAAAGGGGTGGTTTGGTTCAGGCAAATACAACACAAGTAGTACTGCCTAGCCATTTAGCTTTAAAAATTGAGTTTTCAAATTCATGATTTGGCATATAAGATTAGGATTTTGAGATTCTTCTTAGATTAAATCAGTTAGATAAAGCTAATGTGTATGTGTTTGAATCTGTGATTGTTAGCTCAGGTGTATCAGCAGTTTGAGCTTATGCTTGTTACAGCTAGTTTCATTAATCAAACTATCTTCAATTTTAGTTAATACAAGTGTTTTATAGGTGTTAGAGTCAAGTTTTTAACCTGCTTGTTGGTTTATAAGTTTTTGTCATTTGAGTGTCAAATGTATCAGCATTCTCAAACTGCAAACAGTCGTTTTCAAGTTAAAATTTCAGCAAGTAAATTTAGTTTTTAGAATTTCAAATTTTGGTTATAAGTATCATAAGTCACCCTTCATTAGTTTAAACTTGTTTTTAAAGATTAAGCTCATTTGGTTATCTGTTTTTAGCTGTAAAAGTAGCTAGTTATCTTTTATCTTTTAAAAAAAATCCAAAAAGAAAAAAAAACACATTCAGTATGCTCTGAGTATTTTAGCTGTTTTCAAATAAGTTTTTCATTGAGCATTTGATTTTCAAATTAGTTTCCAAAAGCTGTTTTAATTAGTTAGTAGTATTAGCTTTTAAAAGATATAAGCCAAAAAGTCACAAGGTTCATTTTGCTTATTTAAATTTAAGCCCAAAAGTTGCTATTCTGCCTTTTTGGTTTCCATTTATGCATAAGTGCTTATTAAGTTTTACAGCTTATGGCTTATTTCTTTTACTTGTTTCTAGCTTAGACCTGCTTATTAGATTAGTTATAGATAGCCTTAGCTTATTTTGTTCTTATTAGCCTATCTACCTTATTGGTTTTTTAAAAGTTTTAAGCAAAAGAGCCAAAAACACTCTAAGTGTGTTCTGTCAGAGTTAATTAAGCTGTTTTCTAGCTTATTTAGATTTTCAAAAAGATTTAAATCTCTATACAAAGTTTTTAGTTTCATCTTTTTTACATACTTTATTTTATACAAGTTTTTCAAAAAAAAAAAAAAATCAAAAAGGTTGAGAGCAGGATTCGAACCTGTGACCCCTCAAGTGGGGTGGAGGGGGTGGATGGTGATTTAGGTGGGAGCCTTCACACACACTCGTCCCACTCTCAACACACACTAACCACTTTGCTTCAATAGCTCATCCGGTATTCATTTACATAATTTATCTTTTATACTCATTTTAGGTTCTTTAGTACAATAAGTTGTTTAAGCTTATTACACAGCTTATTCGATAAGCTGTGTAACCAAGCTTATTTTTCCTAGGTCCCTTTTAGTTCAAGCTATTTTCTATAATTTTTCCAGTAATTTTTATATTTAGTTTAGTATTTTTAAACATTTATTTTTATTAAAAAATTTAAAAAACATAAAAACTAGAAAAATAATCAAAAAAATATAATTCTTTTGTAGAAAATTTTCTTTATTCATATAGTTTCTAGGAAAATTAGTTTGCTTCAGTAGGGTTTGAATACCAAATTTCAATTTTAAAGATCGGGAATTTGCGTTTCCGTTTCCAACGTTTTCGTGTTTTTAAGCTCATTTCAATTCCGTTTTTGTTCTAGTTTTCTTTATACTTACTTGTTTGTCAATTAGAGTCTATTAAAAGAGAAAAATTCATTTTAGGTTTAATTTTTGGAAATTTAGGATTTTTAATCACCATTTAGGGTTCCCGTTTTGCGTTTTTAGTTAAGGTTTAATTTCCCGCTATTAAAGTTAGGTTTAATTGTCCTTTAATTTGCTCACTTTTAGGATTTTAGGAAACAAATCATCTTTGAACCAATTCAAATCATTGTCCGAACAACAAACGTGGTCTCAATTTCATAAATCTTTGGGAAAACGACCCGGTAATCACTTACCGGTTAATATACGTAGTATTATATATTTGTGAGAATTTTCCTTACTACTTTTGTCCTTAAGGGTAGTTTAGTAATTTTCTATACTTATTATATTATCTTATGTGTATAGAATTGCTACAATCACCTTATTTACACAATATACTTTCTTTATTCACATCACAATATCTTTACCATATCTCCAAAATTTGATCCAAAACCTTTCTAGAACCACTAGGGGCCAACCATCTATAAGGAACCCTTAGGGTTCGGGTTTTGTCCAATTTAGTCCATCAGTTTATTAATTTAAATGTTCGTTAAGTTAGTTATTACAAGTAACAGTAACTAACGACTATTTAAATATATTTCGTGAAGTATTAAACGTACTCTCCGTATCTTAACGTATGTGCCCCCAATAGGCTCACGTATTCCTAATTGCATAACATGCGGATCCAACTAACATATTGCAACAATAAACATGTAATCTATCGACTTTCTTACTGTAACAATCCGTATTTTCAGGTCATTTTACGACGTCATTTAATTCACTATTTATTTTTAGTCTCGTACGCGTTTGCTTTTAATTTTAATCGTTAAGTTAAATCGCGTAAGCTAAAATTATCATTCAATGTAAACGGGCATCAAACAATTAAATGTTTACGTCAAGGAAGTGTTAGATAATTATTTAGAGGATAATTATTAACTTTTCACATTTTATTTTTATTGGTTACGTAAAGTGTTTACGTTTCACGATAAAATACATTTAGGCATACCCGAAACCACCAAAACTTATCTACGCTTCAACAAATACCCATTATTATACCCAATACCCAAAGTTTTATAAAACTTCACCCACATGTATTATTTAGGCTGAATTTTATATAAAGGGACCAAACCAAAACACTACACATTACAAGTATACACTTTATATTTAACCTATACAACTTTAAGCTTCAAGTAACACAAGATATTATCATAACATATTAAAAATCGCCTAGCCATTTCCCTCCCCCAAATTTTCAGTTCATATATAGTCCTTAGGGGACCAAGAGCTCACATTTTACTAGCTAAAGTCTTGTACAACCTCAAACTCATTAACCATAAGTACATGACTAGTAGAATTGACCAAAGACCTTCCTTAAACTCCTCCCCATGTTTCCCTTGGTCTTGGTCTTGCTACAAGTGGTCTTGACTAGTCCTTGGTGTATAAATAGATGCATACTAGTAAGAGATAAACACACACTTCATTTTCATAAGTAAAAACTTCACAAACTCTTCCTTTGTCTCCCTCCTAGGCCACGACTAACATCAAACCCCCATACACAATCCATACAATTTTATTTACCACATATACAAGTGATCTAACATCATATCTAAGGTATTACAAGAAGGTTTGAAGGCTTGGTTTAGCATTTGCAAGGGTTAATCAAGAAAGGTTTAGGATTAGGGTTTCATTGGATTTAGGGTTTTCTAAGTCTTGGAAGCTTGGGTTTAATATCTAAACTAGGGTTTAGATCTTGTTGTTCATCACCATACATCATATTAAGGTTATCTAAAAACCCTAAACTCTTTACATTTGTGATTTTATGTATATATAATGTTTATATAGTAAATCACCATCTAGGAATATTATTAACATGTAAAATGGATTTTTACATTTGTTCATGGTTTGATAAACTTTGTCACATGTTATATTAATGACAAGAACATGTTATAATGGAAGTATAAGCTTTATACAAGTATGGTTTAGTTTATAAAAAGTATATATAAACTAGTTGCTTTAAAAGTCTACTTATTAAGTTATAAGTAAAAGTGAGGTGAGAACTTGTTATCATGGACATTACTTGGACAAATAATGGACTTAAGGACCTAAAGTAACATGGGACATGTGATATGAGTGTTGTAGAGGACTTGTAACAAAGTTACTAAACTAAAAACTTATAAAAACAAGTTTTAAACATATTTTAACAAAAAGATCAAAACCTACTGTTTTAATCACGAAAATAAGGTATTTATTTTATGTTTTTATAAAATACTACATGTCATGACGATCGTAGGCATATAGAGAACTCGAAAAACCGATTTATAACGAAGAAGATACGCCATTTGCAAGTTATACGATAATAAATGCTTTTATAAAAGAAATTTTATAAAAACTTATTACTATTCACATCTGATATAAATGATTGAGTATTTTTCACATAAAGTACATATTTTTAGGATTCCAAAACATTAAGAATCATAATTATTTGATCAATAACGAAGGAGTTATGGATTTTTCATGTTTACGATAATTAAAGTTTATAAAAATAATTTTATAAACTATGAACAGTAAAAATCACTATTCATCTCAGATACTTTTTGGAAAATACATTAGTTAGATAAAACTTTTAATTACGAAGACGTGCTCGAAAGAATCACTAAAATCGGAGATAAAACGAATAAGATACGACTTTTACGAGTTTACGATAATTAAATTTATAAAAATAAATTTATAAAAGTGCATGAACAGTAAAAAGTACTGTTCACCAGAGGGTTGAAAATATGAAAATGTAATATTTTGATAACTCTTCTTAATACGAAAGCGTGGACATAAGAAGCGTACGAAACGGACTTAAAACGAGAAAGTTACGACATTTTTACTAAGGAAATATTTATAAACATTTTAACTTTATAAATATTTTTTCTCTAATACAAATAGATGGTGATGTAGCTATATAGAATTATATACGGTATTAGTTATTCAAAGTACTTAGTACTCATACGACCTATAATTAATTAGGTTGCATTCGGGCGTATTCGTGACGCATTTTCAGTTTGTGATTTACATTGTCGATTTACTCACTCAAGGTGAGTTCATAGCCCCACGTTTTACTTGTTTTACATATACTTTACAACTTTTGGGGTGAGAACATGCTTGTTACCAATTTCATTTACATGGTTGATTTGAATTCATTACATGTGCATTTACAATTCGTTTTTACAACTGTCTACATACTCAAAAACTTAATTACACTAGGACGAAATATATAGCATTTTTACTTTATTTTTGAAAAATAAGGACATTACTTTACGTTAACCCAAATGATTTACGGCTAAACTTTAAGCGGATAGAACTTTAAACTACTAATTGGGTAGGCGCGAGTGCTTATAAATAGATCTATTGGTGTGACAATCCCCGTTCGGGTGACTAGCTATCACTGGACAAACGAACGTTATACCATGTCAGAGTACGGAACTATACATACATAAGCGTGAACTTTTACCGTGCCTTGAATAAAGTGGCATACACCCAAGTCTGAGCCGTAGTTTCATGAACTTAGAGTAATCGTAATCATTGTTTTATACACACGTGAATATTTACGTTGCTTTGAATGGCAATACATACTTTGAACAATGGTGGTCCAACTATACTTAACTTTTTGTGACTATTGTATGGGATTATACAATAACCATACACGTCTTTGATTCCAACATCATACATACATTTTGCGAACATTTAATGATGAAACTGTCATACATACTTTAAAAAACTTTGGTTCAACATCATATACTTAAACAACCCTATTTGAACTCACCACTATATTTTGACACCTTTAAAGCATGTTTCTCAGTGAATTAAGATGCTTGGCTTAACTTGAATTTACATTGGAGTCTAAACAATACAAGATTACTTTTCAAACGACACGTTTAGAGGTCATTTTCTCATAGCTTGTGCAATGTACTTTTAACGTAACGCTCCCGGATACATTATTCTGCTGCGTCCCAATTTGAGGGTGTTACACTTACTCTGAGTTGGTTAGTATTAAAAAGGTGACAGTCAGTTCCAGCCTCCGATCACTAAAACCAAAACACACTTATTGAGTCTAGAGCCAAAAGAGATCAATAATAAATCTCATTAGGACACAATTATAATATTCACTTGTTGTTCATAATCAAAGAACACAAGTGATATCTTAAGAGTCCTACGCATTATCCTTGTGATCTTGCCAAAACATTCAGAGTGGTGCTCTTTAGTATTTCACATTAACGAATGGAAATCCTTCCAGTGTCAACATCAAACAGCACTGCGGTAGGTGACTTGTGCGATCCTATATGGATCAAACTTGTGTCAACTGGATATCGATTTGGTCCAGTTTATGAATTGACGACTCAATCGGTAAGATAGTAACTAACTGATTCACTCTTATCGTGTTGTCTGCTTTGAGACGTTCTGATAATGAAAACAAACAAGTTTGGTGAATCTAATGCATATGTGTTAGAGGATCCAATACTTTAAGCTGGAAATCCTGTCAAGGAGGTTCTTCCAAATTGAACCTACCTGATCACATGTCGGTCCTCACGGAACCGAAGGTTATCGCTACCAATAATCGACGAATGACAAAGCTATGTTCGTCTATATATGTGCTTATTACTAACCCTTAATTGCAGATTTATACGATTGTGGTGGTGCCTTATTGATGCAGTTGTTGTAAGGGACTTCTATAAGAAGTTTTACAACTCCATAGGCAGTGTACCTAATCGTTGTAGTGTAGTATAGGCAAGACTCGAGGGTTGTTATCGTTCTCTAGAGGAATAGGTTGGGAAGGCTTAATCACGGTCTAACAGAATTCTAAGGGTTGAGAGAAGATTATTTTTGTGTTTTTATATTTTATGAAAGCAGTATATCATATGTTTGAGAGGTTGGTTTGGTTTTAGCTATTAAACTAAATAATAAACTATGCTACTGGTGATAAAAATATAATAAAAGATTATGCTCATTTAATCATGTATTACTCCTTAGATTACTTCTCCTAGTGTTGTTGCTTTGTCACACTTGTGATGATCTATGTAATTATTTCCTAAGTCATGAACGAATTACACGAATCCGCTATCTATTTAATATTCCGTTGGCAACGACAAGTGAGGTAGTATGAAGACTATTACAAGGCCCCTAAGAGTATATTAAATGCATTTGAAATATATTAAGAGTGGATCAACCATATAAGGGGCAAGGTAGTATGAAGATTGTTACCCTATGGTATCCTTTCTAAACAATTATGTTTTCCTAGACATATCAATAGCAATACAGACAAAAGATTATTTTCTAAAACCTAACATGCATATTCGTCACAAGAAGCAACACCACTAAGATCTACATTCTAGGTTTCATATAATCATAAATGAACACAATAGAAGGTTTAGCCAAGCATGTTAAAGTGTAACTTAGTACTCTAGTATATGTTTTAAACTGTCATGAATAAAGTTACAACTTTTAGCATAAAAGAAGTACTAGCTATTAACTTAGAACATACTGTGAAGAATGAAGAACATATTCAAGTAGTTACTACTAGCTTGAACACATTAGTACTGCTGGTAATCAAAAGATAATGCGCTGTTACACTGCTAAAAGATTACAACGGCAAGATAGTTACTACTGTCAGAAGGATAAGACAAAGAAGGATAAAGATAAAGATTGTTTATCAAGATTACTTACAGGGATAAAGTATGAGATATTTTGTAAAGATTCGTATAAAGTATTTGATTTAGAAGATCATGATTAACATAGAAAGTATTGTAACCTTGTAGGACACCTTGGTGTATAAAAGGAGGTCCTAGGGCATAATGTTTATATAATTCAGATGTCTAGAAAAGTGTTATTCGTAGCTTCAAGGTTTTGTAAACCCTAACACTATTAAGAGTGTTCGTATTATATTGAGAGCTGATGTTTGGTAAACTGTTATGTTATTGAACTTGTTCATTACGTTTCATTGTAATTATTCTTAGTATTCATGTGACTAGATTCTGGTCAATAGTCTTTGATATTCACAATCAAGTTTCTACTATAGTTATGTAATTTAATCTTGCATAACTATATCCATGATAACAAACTAAGGGATTAAAGATCTATTCTATTGGGATCAACATGTGGTATCAGAACCTGTGAGAAGCTTTGAATAAGAAGAAACTTTACTACACACAAGATCTACTTTTTCAAGAAGCAATGGACTCTCAATCTACTCAAACCATCAACCTACCCATACTCTAACCTGGTGAGTATGATCTCTGGAAGATGAGGATGGGAAAAGTACCTATAGTGCATTGATTACACTCTATAAGAGACGTAGAAAATGGTAATGCACGCCATAGTAACAAAAACTGTTGATGTAATGGGAGACTCTTATCCTTCCTACAGCTGTTGAAGAGAAGGCACAAAGAAATGGGGGGCATAGTTGAAGGCTAGAAGCACTTTGTGATGAGCCTTACCTAAAGAGAAATCAATTAAAGTTCAACTTCTTAACAAGGATGCTAAGACACTGATGCAGGCTATTGAGAACAGATTTGGAGGTAATGCTGCTACAAAGATAACTCAGAAAAATCTTTTGAAGCAGCAATATGAAAACTTGCTGCATTCAGCATAGAAGGACTGAGCAAAACCTATGAAGGCCTTCAAAGCTAATTAGTCCCAACTGGAGATGCCATGTGAAGTTATCTCTCAAAAGACATCAATTAAAGTCTGTAGAAGTTTGTCACAAGAATGGACTATGCATACTATTGTGTGGAGGAACAAACTAGAAATTAAGACATTGAGTTTGGATGACCTCTTAAACAACTTGAAGGCTTATGAATCAAAGGTCAAGGGGACACCCAGCTCAACCACAAACTCACATAATGTAGCCTTTTTGTCATCTATGTACAAACTGACCGTGCAACTAAGCAGTTAATACTTCTTAGGTGTTAATACTGCTAGCACTCAGGGTGTTGTTGATAGCTCAACAACTGTTGAAAATTTGAGTGATGCTGTGATTTATTCCTTCTTTGCTAGCCAACCAAGTATTCCATAGCTAGATAATGAGATCAACAAACAAAATCCATTCCGATGATCTAAAGAGATAGATTTTTGATGGTTGGAACATAGCTATGCTGACTATGTGCAAGAAATTCCTTAAGAATACTGGAAGGAAGCTGGACATGGCGAACAAAGAAAGAATTGGGTTTGACAAGTCCAAGGTGGAGTGTTTCAACTGCCACAAAATGGGATACTTTGCAAGAGAGTGCAGGGTACCCAGGAATCAAGACAACAGGAATTGGGAGCCTACCAGAAGGACTGTACCAGTTGAGGACACTACGTTAAAAAAAAAAAAAAAAATATATTGTTATAATATAAAACAAATGCCTTAGTGTCTCAATGTGATGGCTTTGGCTATGATTGGAGTGATCAAGTAGAAGAACCAAATTTTGCTCTCAGGCTTTTCTTCAAGAAGTTCAAGTTCTTCTACAAACTCGGATGATCTAATGCTCCAAATTGTTTGTTCATCTTTGTGTAAATTTAAAAATCTAAAAAACAAAATGAACAATTAGTTTAAAGACTTAAGAAAGCTAGGATAATGCTGTCTCTTACAAAACAGGTTAAAAGATGTAAAAGTAGACTAATTAGCCTTTAAGAAAAAAGATCTGTATATTGGTGGAATATATAAAACTCTTAAACTGAAATCTATTAAAGATTTAGATATTACAAAGCTAAAAAGGAAGTTAGAAGTTTGCTATAAGATAAAAAAGATGAGGTTTCAACTTACAGTACAAAATTTTTAAAGATTCATCAAAAATCCTAAGTAAACTCTAGACAGAACAGATAAAGTTAAGTTGTAAAAACAGATTAGATATAATGCTGACCCATGGCTCCTAAACTGGGAATTTTTATTCCACCAAAATCTGATTAGTTTTCATAGTCAGATGATTTTGTTGAATGTAATAGTCGTTAGTGATCTGTATTAAAAGCCCTCTGTTGAGACAAAGAACCTAAGACGCTAGAAAGAAAATGGAGCCCTAATTATAAGATTGGATATACTGATAGTGATGAGAAAAGATTAAAACTGTTGAGATGTTTAATAAACCTAGTTTTGCTAAGATAAACTTTGTTAAGTCTACTAAGCAAGTAAAATCTCCTAGGAACACATCAGTTGATAAAAATAGGCAAAACACACCTAGTCCTAGAGGAAACAAGAGAAATTAGAACCAGCAGATGTCTTAAAAATTAGGAAATGGTTTTGAGATGTTCAACAAAGCTTGTCATGTGTGTGGTAGTTTTAAACATTTGAGGAAAGAATATAATAACTGGTATAATAATCAAAGGTTTGAAAAACCAGTTTGGACCAATGTTTAAAGGGTGAACAAACATAATTTCTCTAAATTAACCTACCCCAGTCCAAAAAGGAACATTGTTCCAAGAACAGTCTTAACTAGGTTTGGCCTAATTTCACATAATGCTGCTAGACCAGTTAATACTGTTCAACTAAGAACAACAGTGAATAATGCAGGACCCATGTAAAATGTTATTAATAATGCATATTCAACTGCTAGAAGGCCTTTTAACATAACAACAGCTAATAACAATAATTT
>BQNB010098471.1:5615-25146 GCA_026074375.1 Tanacetum coccineum
AGTCTTTATAAAAGCATACATCATATGCAATATGCTCTCTGTTATGTAGGCATTCTTCACAAGCACACCTTTTACTTTTTTGATATGGTATTTTTCTTTCTACAGATGCAACAGCTGCTGTGAGTATTTCTTCCTCATCTCCCATAACTTCTTGATCCCTTTGATCCACCGATGCCCTTGCTAGAGTCTGATTTCTATATCTTTCGAACATCAAACTCGTGGATCTATTAATCCTTTGATGGACTGCTACTCCTGTTGGTAATCTTGCTGTTACATTTTCTACTGGTCTCAGATGCCAACTTTGTCCCTCTAGTTCCTCCATTGTTCTTCTTTCTCCTGGGATTGCAGATATTCCTCTTGTAGAGAGATGATCTACAACATTTTCTATGTTGTAATTGAATCCCACATAGCTCGTATTTGAAAGTCTTCCTATCAATGAAAGTGTTACTAGGAGATTGCTTTCTCCTCCTTGCCAGGCTTCGTAACCATGGGTTTGTATTGACACCCTTAAATGGTTATGAAAGTCATTGATGCTCATCATCATGTCTGGAACCATGTATACAAGTTGCGTTCCTTGTGCTAAATCTACTTCCATAGTACTTATGATCCTTGTTGTGTCTGTCCATCTTGTATCTTGTAGGACTACTAGAGCATTCGTTCCTGCTCCAGTTCTATGTAGGGTATGGATTCTGATCATGGCAAGACCGATATGGATGTGTTGCAATCCTTCTCTTCTTAGGGCTTGATAGCTTTGATCATTACATAACCGTAGATCAATTTGGTCTCCTTCTTCGCAATTGATCCTTTATTCTGAGTAGTGCTCATAAACCCTGTGCCTTGCTGTTTGCCTATTGTAGGAATACAATACTTCTGCTGGTGCTAACTGCGCGCGTCTTCTTCCTGAGATGGCTAACTGTTGTTCCGGGTTGACTAATGATTCCAAAGTGTTATTATAACTTTGTCCTCTTAATCTCCGGAAACCTCTTTGTAACTCAAATCTTCTTCTTTGAGTCCACTGATAGTCTCGAACTTGGTCATCTTGTGTTGGGAGGTCATCTGTTGATGTTCCTTCCCTGACACTGAAAAGTGTCGGAACCCTTCTTTGGCTCATCTTCTTTCTTTGCTAAATTGGGTTGCAAAGATTTTGCTTGGGTCTTGATTTACGTAAATTGGACCCTGCCTGCTTTTTGGGAGAGTTTTGTCTGATATACCAACCTTTTCCAATCTTTTGGTTAAATCAACAATTGCTTCTCCAAATTCTTGAGGTGTTGCCGCTTGCTTCTCAAGTTCTTTGTTGTTTTTCTAATTTCTTTAACCTGCCTTTAACTTCAATTAGTTCTTCTCTAATTGATCTGACCTCTTCACTTTGCTTGACCAGTAAATACAAAATAGTATTATTTTGTTTTATTACTGCTCCCAATGTCTTGATAGTTCCTTCTTTGAACTCAGAGGGTACTGCGAACCCTATAGAAGGTATTTCAATTTCTTCAGTTGCCTGTTTTGCTTCTACGTAGTCTAGGTTTGATTTTGCAATTACCAAACTCATGTAGTCAGAAACTTTTGAACTTCTTTTACCAAGTGCTCTATTCGGTGCACTTGATCTTCGATTCTTTTCACCTTTTTCTCTAGTTCTGTAGTAAGCTTTAAAGCTTCCTCTTCTACCTTCTTTGGTTGCTGGGCAATTTCTTCGACTAATTCTAGAACTTCTCTTTTTGTTAAAGTTTTTGATACTTGTAACTCAGATGAAATCTGTTGAAGACCCTTACTAAAATCTTTTTGGTTTTTCTTAATTTGATTTTCACAATCTATTAGTTTTTCTTCTAAAACTACGTTTTGATCCTTAATATTATGGAAATGTTTTATACTAATTTTTATAAATAACGACAATCTATTATAAATAACAGAAGAATTATGACTTAAATCAGAAAGCTTGATTTTTGAAACACCAGATAAATCGAGATACTCAAGGTTAGCCGTCTGTGATCGATCATACCAATCCTGTATTGCCTTTTCAAATCTTTCACTCATTGTTTTAACAAATTCATTTGTAAATCTTTCTTTCTGTCTTTTCCCTAACTCACGTTTCCGAAAACTATGGCCTTCTCTAGCCTTTTCAAATCGTACTTTGACTTTTGTTTTGGGACTTAACTTCTTAAAAGAATTCCAAAATTTATTTTAAAACAAAGTTAAAAATCTACTTTTGGCAATCAAAGATTAGTGATTTAGAGAATACCTTATGATCATGACCACTTCGGGACCAACCTTGAATATTAAGGCTTTTAGCCTTCCATAGAGCTTTAATTATAAGCTCTGATACCAAAGACGTTTCCCCAGGAAAATATTTTAAGCTTAAAGACTAAAACTTAATTTAAAACAGCGGAATACCTAAAAACAAACTTATATTTGATATTTGATATTTGAGAGAGAATTGTATGAAATTCGATGCCTCTCTATATGATACAACTAGGGCTTTTATAGCCAGATTTTCCACAATATTTTTAAACCTAACTCCTATAATTGGAGATAGTGGTAGGGTCCTCTATTATTGGGATAATGCGCCTTTAATCAGGTGCGATAGAAAAAGCTGGGAAACACTGGGGCCAGCTTCTAGAGGATCTTTGACAAACTTGCACTCAATAATTTACATATACGTCATTGCTTACGTTCTTGCTTCTAGATGCGACAGTACCTAGTTTTCTTTCCTAGTCTGTGGGCTTCCATCCTAGGTAGTTTTGCTGATGTCAGGCAAAAGTCATCCCATCCTGGATCCACAGTGATGTTAGCATCATCTGATTCTTCAGACTGGGTATCGCTGCAAATTGAAGAGCTCTTGGGTTTCTTGTAACAATCTTCTGGCTTTAAGAGTTTGGGCGGATATTTCAGGCCAAACGTCTTGGAAGTAGTTATCTCTTGATCTTTTCCACAACAAATTTGTGCCTTGTATCACATGATTTCATGGACTTCTGTGAGTGCTGATACTGCGTTCTTGATAGCTGCTGTTTCCATGGTTGCTGCGATTCTTTCAAGATTAGTTAACTCTTGTATTACAGCATGTACAGCAAAGGAAAAGGAGTCTCAGATGAAGAAGATAACAAGAGCAGCAGCGGTGGCCGTAGAAAATGTCTTAACAATGAAAGGTGTCTCGGAGAACGAAGGCAACTTGCATGGTACCTCACAGATGAAGGAGCAAGAGATATACAAGCAAATATCCCAGATCTCCAACCACTGCCACCAAACGTTACGAGAACTATCCAAACCCAAGAACCAGCAGGAGAATATAAAAGAATCCAAAGAGAAGCTCACACCTACCCAATCAATGTTGATATAGCCTATGCACTTGAAAGAATCGCAGCAACTATGGAAACAGCAGCTATCAAGAAGGCAGTATCAGCACTCACAGAAGTCTATGAAATCATGCGATACAAGGCACAAATCTGTTGTGGAAAAAGATCAAAAGATAACTACTTCCAAGATGTTTGGCCTGAAATATCCGCCCAAACCCTTAAGGCTAGAAGATTGCTACAAGAAACCCAAGAGCTCCTCAATTTGCAGCGATACCCAGTCTGAAGAATCAAAAGATGATGACATTATTGTGGACCCAGGATGGGATGACTTTTGCCTGACATCAGCAAAACTGCCTAGAATGGAAGCCCACAGACTTGGAAAGAAAACTAGGTACTGTCGCATCTAGAAGCTCTATCGTAAGCAATGACGCATATGTAAATTATTATGTACCAGTTTGTCAAAAGGTGTTGGTCCCAGCCTTTTTTTTATTGTATTTCAATAATAATGGACCCTGCCACTATCTCCAATTATAGGAGTTAGACCTAATAGTGTAAAAAATCAGGTTATAAAAGCCCTAGTTGTATAATATAGAGGGGCATCGAATTTCAGACAATTCTCTCTCAAATATCAAATATCAAATATAAGTTTGTTTTTAGGTATTCCGCTGTTCTAAATTAAGTTTTAGTCTTTAAGCTTAAAATATTTCTGGGAAACGTCATTGGTATCAGAGCTTATAATTAAAGCTCTATGGAAGGCTAAAAGCCTTAATATTCAAGGTTGGTCCTGAAGTGGTCATGATCATAAGGTATTCTCTAAATCACTAATCTTTGATTGCCAAAAGTAGATTTTAACTCTGTTTTAAAATAAATTTTAGAATTCTTTCAAGAAGTTAAGTCCCAAAACAAAAGTCAAAGTACGATTTGAAAAGGCTAGAGAAGGCCATAGTTTTCGGAAACGTGAGTTAGGGAAAAGACAGAAAGAAGGATTTACAAATGAATTTGTTAAAACAATGAGTGAAAGATTTGAAAAGGCAATACAGGATTGTATGATCGATCACAGACGGCTAACCTTGAATATCTTAATTTATCTGGTGTTTCAAAAGTCAAGCTTTCTGATTTAAGTCATAATTCTTCTGTTATTTATAATAGATTGTCGTTATTTATAAAAATTAGTATAAAACATTTCCATAATATTAAGGATCAAAACGTAGTTTTAGAAGAAAAACTAATAGATTGTGAAAATCAAATTAAGAAAAACCAAAAAGATTTTAGTAAGGGTCTTCAACAGATTTCATCTGAGTTACAAGTATCAAAAACTTTAACAAAAAGAGAAGTTCTAGAATTAGTCGAAGAAATTGCCCAGCAACCAAAGAAGGTAGAAGAGGAAGCTTTAAAGCTTACTACAGAACTAGAGAAAAAGGTGAAAAGAATCGAAGATCAAGTGCACCGAATAGAGCACTTGGTAAAAGAAGTTCAAAAGTTTCTGACTACATGAGTTTGGTAATTGCAAAATCAAACCCAGACTACGTAGAAGCAAAACAGGCAACTGAAGAAATTGAAATACCTTCTATAGGGTTCGCAGTACCCTCTGAGTTCAAAGAAGGAACTATCAAGACATTGGGAGCAGTAATAAAACAAAATAATACTATTTTGTATTTACTGGTCAAACAAAGTGAAGAGGTCAGATCAATTAGAGAAGAACTAACTGAAGTTAAAGGCAGGTTAAAGAAATTAGAAAAACAAGAAGCAGTACCTCAAGATTTTCTAGCAGCTATAGCTAAGAAAGAAAATGAGCCAGAGAAGGGTTCCGACACTTTTTAGTATCAGGGATGGAACATCAACGGATGACCCCCCAACACAAGATGATCAAGTTCATGATTATCAATGGGCTCAGAGAAGAAGGTTTGAGTTACAAAGAGGTTTTAGAAGACTAAGAGGGCAAAGGTATAATAATACCTTGGAATCAATGGTTAACCCGAAACAACAGTTAACTATCTCAGGAAGAAGGCGTGCACAATTGGCGCCAGCAGAAGTGTTATATTCATACCATCGACAGACTGCAAGACATAGGGTCTATGAACATTATTCAGAGCAAAGAATCAACTGTGGAGAAGGAGACCAAGTTGATCTACGGTAAAGACTCTCACACCTTGTGATTACACAGATGCATCCGCGTGTACGGATGTATGTTCATCAATGGCTCCAAGAGAAGGTTTTTAGAATATACCCCACTATGCGCGTAATTGTCAGAAGACTCTAATAGGGCAGAAGGTATAATAATGAACTTTGGATGTACATATGTTATAAGCCTCTGGAAACTCTTCAGGTTAGCCCATCTCAGGAGAGAAAGAACTTGCACATAGTGTGCGCGCTACGAGTTGAAGTTGTTGAATAGTCTCCTATGACGATACTAGACACTAGATGCAAGAACTCTAATAGTGAGTCTGTCTATGGAATACATTAATTCACGAAGCATATAAGAATTAACTCAGTATCAAACTCGGTGTGTGAGAAGGTAAGTCCAAGTTTGAATGTGTAAACGCTAGTAATAATCAACGCTACTATATAATGTCACTAATATAAAGGGATGGATAGTACTTTGCAATATATTCATATTTGTGCGCCTTAATGTAAATGAGTCAGAATCTATCAGATCAGAACGTACAATCAGAGTTGGAGCGAGGAACTCAATATTGCATAGGGTCCTTGCAAGTGTCTCAGAAAGTGGTGTCACATATTGTACCACATAGTATCATTAGAAGCTAACTGATGAGACGGAGTAAGATATGGCGCAATATTGGTTCCAACTTGATAGGTATGGCTGAGTCTCTGATATGAGTGAGGGCATTACAGGGTAACTTCATGACCAGATTTAGGGTGTCATATAACTTAACACCATGCACAAATCGGTTATGAAGTCTTGCAATAGTGAGGAGAAAGTAGAATCTCTTTTTTAAACTCAGCTAGTGTCAATTGAGGGAAGAACTTTTCGCATGTATCTCAAAAGGTATGTAGGTTCAATAGACATACATAGAAAACGCGTTAGAGAGATCATATCTTATACCATCAGAGGTTAATCTTCGTGCTATCCAGGAAGAGTCTAGAAGGATCTTGATGAGTAGTAACAGATAAAGAGTGGAACGAAAGTTGGCATTTAAAGAAATACGTGTGCTCTAACATGAAGAACGGTGAGATACCAAGCGCGACGGAGTGAAGCGCAGTACTATCAGTAGGCATTACACAGAACAGAACAATCTTAAGGTTTTGTCGAAAGAAGTAGTAGAAACTCATACTATGTTGCCCCGATCCTCATGGAAAGCTACAGTGGATGCAACAATGAAGATTCAATGAGTAAGAAGTAATATGGAGACCGATTGTTGTCAGCTCAAAAGTCTTGATAGCGAGTGTCTCGGCTCGTTTAATGTAGTCTCAAACAGGGTATGAAATCGACACACCAAGAAGACGGGAGAGTGGTGTGTTGTGGAAGAGAATGTCCTTTGCCAGTCATCGGAGGGGAGACATTATTACATATGATGTGTGTTTTTGTAAAGGGTGCTTGGAAGAAGAAGAAGATCTTAAGTATGAGCCATTGAATGATCAGAAAAGGTCAAATAAACCAAAAAATAAGAAGAGACAGAAGTGGTCTACCTTAGGAGAACCCAATGGAAAATGGGATTACTATGTAAGGTATAACTCCACGCAATCAACCATTCCAATTGAAGAAGTTGCAGCAACAGGATGGGGGGAAGAGTTTGAAGATGAAGATACCCCAACAACAAAATTTATGGTCTATGAGCAAGAAACAACAGATTCATCAGAGTCTGAATGGGAAAACCCATTCGCAGCAAAGAGTGGTGGGAATCAAGAAAGTTGTTTCCATTTAAATGAAGATGAAGAACTCCCATATCCAAAGTTTAAAAGAGAAGTAGAAAAAATCACTTAGGGGGCAAGGGGAATGAGAGTGGCATATCCTGCTGATGAAGCATCATCAAGCAATATTTACAATCCACCAAATGACTTAATGATGGGACCACCGGTATATCCCCCTGCAACGGGAAATTACCAACAGTATAACGAATCACAGTTTCAGCCAAAAAGTCAGAAAGGTTTTAAAGGTGATTATGGTAACTACCATAATCAACAGTGGAGTTTACCACCGGCATATGCGGGAACAGGAGAATTATTAGTCTTATCCAGAAGATCCAGGGTTTTGGATGATTTCATTCAAGATGGGTAGAACCATAACAATTAAACATGTTGAATAGTCATTCATGGTCAGACAACAAGTCAAAAACTCCGTTTATGTTGAAAACTTGTTAGAGACGAACAGGGAAGAAAAGCTTACTGTGGCAACAATGGAGGACATTCTATATGCTGAAGCATATGTAATCCCTGATAGGTATGGAGATGATCCACAAATAATAACGTCTAAATGAGGAATGGTTTATGATACAACCGATAGACCCCTTCGAGGTTAAACTGTAAAGACAAGATATGCTCTAGAGACCTTGATAGGTTAACTTGTGAAGACACAAAAGACTTATGGTGATTTATGCATGAGTTCAGAATTCTGGCAATAAATTCTAGAAAATTATATTTCCCATCAACAATCATCTAAAATAATTAAAGTAATTTTAATTAACAAAACGTTAATTAAAATGTCACTCTTTCGTCAAAATCCATAAATTATCTCCCAAACATCCCATTCTTATTTTTTTCTCGATAGGTTTTGATAACGTATTTATTTCATCCGAAATACTCAAATATCTTTTTAGCAAAAAGCATATTAAAATGTCACTTCTTATTTAAAATTTAAAAAAATGGCAAAATAATTCGCCAGATGGGCGGTCCCCCAATCGATCAGGGGACCGGCTATCTTAGCACGCGTGGCCCCCTAATCGATAAGGGGGCCGGCTACTTATTTTTGCCAAACACTCTAGCTGCACCAACACAGGAACACCCCATAATTTTTCTTTTCTTCTTTCTCTGCTACTGTGTGACGACAAAAAAACCCCAAAACCTCAAAATTCAATCTCCAAACTCAAATTCAAGCTATTTTCGCAAGGGGCAAGCACTAACAACATCAACAACATCACTAATTGTAAGTATTTTCATCAATTCATCCTTCGATCTCGTGTCTAAGATTCAAATTTGCTCAAAATCAAAATTTAGGATTTTTTTATTTTTTTGTGTTCTTATTCAGTTATGATTAGAATTAGGTAATGTATAACTTCTATGCTACCCTTACTTGTAGGAATTGCATATGTGTGAATGCTTGATCCTCACTAGAATTATTTTTTTTCTTTTCTTTTCGAAAATTATATAAATAATCCTAATTTATTTTTCGAAAAACTTCTCAAGACTAGGAACTCATGAAAAATATTTTTGTGCATTGTTAATATCTCCAAAAACGCTCTTTCATGCATACACGATAAACTCGTGATTTTTGCAGAAATATATAATCTAATATATATTTTTCGACACATTCGATTGAGCATAATTAAATAAAAAGAGCGTTTGGATTATTTCATAGGTTTTTATTTTAGAGTCCAAATAATCGTTACTCCACATTTGTTGCCTATAGGTAAACACTAAACATTTATTTTCGAGACTTTAATCTCATAATATATATATAGGGGAAGGTTAATGTAGTGTAGTAGCTTAAAGTTGTTAAAATGAGAAGTGATCTTAACCATTGAATCTATTAATTGTTATGTGATTTAATTAATAGTAGATACATGACATTAAATCTTATGCATAAAAATTGATGTACAACCTCTAAAAAACTTGATACGTAACCATTTATAGCTGATACACATGATACATAGTTTTGCTTCCCAAAAGACTATTAATAAAAATAAACATTTTATTCGCAAATTCAGTGATACACTCTTACAAGTTACATCCGAGTTAACAAAACAATTGTTAAACTATGATAAACAACTGATACACAAGAAACTGGTAATACTAAAAATCGCGAACCAACTGCTCGTACATGAACCAAAACCTCCAACAACTCGTACACGAACCAATAACTCGTACACGGACTAACAACTAATTAACGAATGTGATATTTGTCTAATTTCTATTGCTTCTCACTTTAACAACTTTAAGCACCCACACCATTTTAACTAAATTATATATATATATATATATATATATATATATATTGAATAACATAATACATCACATAGGGTTTATAACACTACCCCTACACTTGAGTTTTTACATGCTCGATATTTACAATCTAACTTATGACCCGACTTGAAGTGGATCAAAATAACATGAATATCATCTAACAAATATATGGGGGTATTGACATAACTTTTCTTCCCCATTCTTCTGCGAAATAAATATTACCATGAATCTTAATCGTCCCAAAACTGTATTTACAAGGATAATGACTTAGCAACCGTGTACTCAATAATTAACTTGGGTTAAACACAATAATGTACTAAAAATGAGTACATAAAAGGTAGGCAAAGGCTTTTTGGGTGTAACGATTGATTTAAGGGTGACAATGCTCTTCATTAATAGTCCGGCTTAACCAGAAAATTATGAGAACAATGAAAAAGGATAGGCTCGGACGGTTGTACTAGGGGTATCCTGCACTAAAGGTGAGTTGTTAGCCTCAAAATATTGAGTCGAACATGAAGTTCGTTCATTATGTATTTAAGTCTCGGTCAATCAATTAGTTAACGCATCTACCACACCTTATCTTCTTCTCCCCGGTTATCAACCACCATATCCGTCGTCTCTTCATACTTACTTTCTTAATCTTCGTCGTTGACTGTGACGTTGACTATTCAATTTCTGTTTTCCGATTTCAAAAGTCTGATGATAATGAATTCGACTATTGATCATATGAAACGTTGTTCCAATGTTGATTGAATGCTAATAGTAGTAATTATTTTCAATTAATTAATTCTTTTACTGGTTTTAGGGTTAGTAATTTTGATTTTTCATTTATTTTTTTGTTATGTAAATGTTAGATCTTGTCACATGTGAAGATGCTATATGTGCTTAGTGTTATTGATTGTTTTGGATATGTTTCCTTCTTGTTTCGATTTTAGTTGAAATAAAGCGTTCGGTTACGGTTTTTATCTTAATTGTCGGTGTTGGTTGCGTCGTCCGGTTAGGAGATATTGATCTTTTATAGCCGATTACTTAAGTTTTGTAAGAGTCTCCTCGCATGTGAAAATTTTAAGAAAGGATCGATGTTTTTGTCTTGGTCGTATTATATTTATACTAAAGTTGCAAAAAATACAAGATATTGATGTTTTATATACGATTATTTAGTTTGTAGGAATATCTTCACGCGTGAAAATTTTATAGAAGATAATTTTAGTTTATAAGAATATCTTCACATGTGAAATTTTTTATCGAGGATTGATGTTTTGGTCTTACTTGCGTTGGATTTAAGTTTTGTAGGAATATCTTCACGGGTGAAGATATTATAGAAGATTATTCTAGTTTTTTAGGAATATCTTCACCTGTGAAATTTTTTATCAAGGATTGATGTTTTGGTCTTAGTCGCGTTCAATTTAAGTTTTTTAGGAATATCTTCACGGGTGAAGATATTATAGAAGATTATTTTAGTTTTTTAATAATATCTTGACCCGTGAATTTTTTTTATCGAGGATTGTTGCTTTGGTCTTAGTCCGCGTTCTATTTAAGTTTTGTAATTATTTAAGTTTTTTTAAGAATATCTTCACCCGTGAATTTTTTTATCGAGGATTGATGTTTTGGTCTTAGTCACGTTCTATTTAAGTTTTTAGGAATATCTTCACGGGTGAAGATATTATAGAAAGAGTATTTTAGTTTTCAAGAATTTCTTCTTTTGTGATTTTTTTATCTAGGATTGATGCCTTGTAGAGGTTGCTGTCACTTGACTAATAGAGTAATACAAGCATCGCATTTATGCTCAGCGAATACGTATAGCCTATAAGATTAGCCTAAACATACCAAGTTATAGATATATCATCAGCAAGCAAAGCTTTTTTTGTCAAATGTTCATGTACCTAAGGACGGCCAGTCATTTATAAACGGAGTACCCTGATGATAATCTATGCATGCATTATGAAACATAGAATTCAATCTGTGTAGTATACGTATAGCTTATGTCATTGTCTATATTCTGATGTGGCATTGCTACTTTTACTCTTTTTGAGTCTAGAATTTTGTCTCTTTTAGGAGACTAGGCTACCAATATTAGGTAAATTATACATCATTGCATATAGTCAGTCTAAGTGAGAATTCTACAGTAAGTATCACCCTTATATTTTGCTTACACCAAATAGCTAAGATGGTAAAAATGCAACTTGTGCTTAGATATGGATATTGAACATATAACTTGTTGCGTGTAATTAATTATTGGCACTTATTAGGAATTCCCCATCGTGGTTGATGGTTTATTAGAATATGGCAGTCTAGATAATCGCTTACCATCTTTAATTGCTGGCTCATCTTTAGTCCATACTTTATTTCAGCTCATTTGTTTAGTTGGTATCTCACACAAGTTACCGCTTCGAATTTGCTAGGATCCAATTGAATTTGCTAGTAAGTTACTTTCTGTAAGAAGCTTAGAAGTATGCATAGTTAAATACCATGCATCAGCATTTTTAGTAACAAGGAAAATCACAAGTGTGCTCAGAATGGGGAAAGAGTTAAATGACGATCTCTTGCCATCTTCTAAGATGGGTATTCGATTATTTTGGTTGTTGGAAGTCATGCTGATAATCTGGGCTATCAATGTGATTGGTAGACAATCAGGTGGCAAGGGTTTAGGGGGAATGGAAACACAACAGGTATGCTCATCGTATGGCCCAAATATCGGGTGCAAATACTAAAAAGGTGAGCTTTCCATTGTATCTTTGCACTAGAGCAGTAAATATGGGTTGGGCAAGTTTGTGTAACTAGTCAAACAGTGGTTAGAAATAGGTCTACTTTTTTCTCTTAAACTACTGTGTCTATCTCCATCATCTGATTAAACCTTACCCACAGGTCTTTTCGTCCTATGTCAATTGTCTTAAGTGAGCGAGCTAGCAGCATAATTTCCGGTTAGACTCCTTATGAGTTTTTGCCTAATTACTTGCTAATAAGCTGATTATTTTAGGCATAGGTGTAACTATACTGCTGATCTATACAGTGGAAACAAAATTGATAAGTTGGTGTCAGTTGGATTAAAGGGCCAACTTTGTTTTATTTTATATGTTTAAGGAGAACTTCATATTTGTAATTCGATAAATTGTAATTTGTAATAAAAATTGTGTATGAACTTTTCCTAGTTGAGTTGTGAATTTGTGATATATTAGATTATCAAGTGTATACTAAACGTCTGTTCAACATCTTTTATACAGACAATGTTTTTAGATGATGTGGTGAATGACCTCAAAAGCTTAAGTCTTAACATCGTCACGACTTCTCGAGAACAATGATGAGGTGAGTTGATACCAGTTTTTAGATTGTGATGTTGCTTCCATAAACTAAATGTAAATTTCAAAATGGAAAAGTTGTTTCTTTTTTGTGCACTTCGTGTGGCTCCCTACACTTTGTTCTGCACGGTGAAATAGTATTCATGTTGATCGCAATACTCCTTTTTATTGTCAGTTCAACAAGTGGGTGGCATTTGCTGAAAATTTCCCATCAGATCTAAAGGCATGCTCAAAATGTAACCCAATTAAATGAGCATTTTCTAATATAATTGTGTTTTTGACTGTTCATCCATATGGGGTAGGTAACGCTAATTTTTTATGATAGTTCAGCTCACCATGGCGTAGCTCATAGTTTGTCATTTCTAATATTTGCTGTCTGCTGATGGCAGATTAGTCTTTCGGACTCTGACAAGAAAAAACTGCCACATTTGCTGAGATGGATGGATTATATCCAGGTAATGGGATTTTTTTCCATTGGGATATCATGTTTATTAAGCTTGTTAATTTGTATTTAGAGTGCTTAATTTTGTTTCATGTATGCAGTAACCATGTTTTATATATATAAGTTATTTTCTTTACAGTAGTTTAAAAGCTTCTTTGACTTCACTTGATTTCTTACCTACGTGCAACATGGGTGTGCGCTTTTGCTTACATAACTTAGTACCCTTAACAATGGCAAATAGTATGCTATCACATTCGTGTTTTGTGTCTTACGTATGCTAATTTCTTCTTTTTAATGATGCTTCAAGTATATTGGGAATTCATTTTTAAAGTTGTTAGCATATTTATTCATGATGCACAGATAGACATTTGTGTAGACGCCTAATGAATTTAGTTTTGAATAATAGGTTGGGACTATGAACATTTGATCTTATCTTTTCAGTTATGTGCTGAAATAATGGAAGTATTTGAATTTTTTTATTAATGTTATAGTATTTAAAGAATTATACCAGTAACAAAGTTTTTTTGTTTAGTTGGTTCTAACTTTAATGTTTCTGATATATGTTGTTAGTTAGCTTTAATCTAGTCTATTACTGAAAACAAAGGTTGTAAATACCATATGTTCTTGTTTTTCTAAACGTGGAAGACTCACACACCTACTATTAGGGGTGAGCAGAAATCGCACCGCAAACCGCAAAACCACAAAAACCGCAAAAAAACCGCACCACAAAAACCGCACCACGGCAAAAACCGGTGGATAGGTTTTAAGAAAAAAGAAAAACCGCAAATGCGGTGCTGTTGCGGTTTTACCTGTAAAACCGCACCACAAAACCCGCACCGCACCGCACATTGATTATTTAAAATCAAAAAACGACACATTGATTATTTTATGTGTGTTATAAGGTTTCTAGTGCATATTATCAATAATATTCTAAGTGATGTGTGTGTTTACATTAAATATATGCATTATTATAACCGAAAAAACCAACATCGTAAACCAAAAACCGCAAAAACCCACATTAATTATATAAATTATACGTGGTGGTGCGGTGCAATTAAAACCCGCAAAAATCGCAAAAAACCCGCAAAACCGAAACCGCAAAAACTGCGCGGTTGCGGATCCTCACTTTTTAAAAACCGCAATTGCGGATGCGGTGTGGTTTTTTACTAGAATCCGCACCGATCCGCACCATGCTCACCCCTACCCACTATACACCTTTGAAAACACATGTCTCAGTTGAGACTTGAACCCCCAACTTTATGGTATGTTAATTTCAAAATTCAACAATTTGTTATTGGAGGTCTGTTTATACTTATGATCCTATTAGTTTCTTTGCTTCTTCCTTGTATCGGCAAGGGGAGGCACTTACATCCTTCCCCTTTTTTTTCTTTGAACTAATTAATTTTGCTTCATCTTGCAGAGTACCCATGACCTTGAAGAGCTATTTAAATGGATCGAGCTAGAAAAAGTAACTTTTAATCTTCCAGTAAGTTGAATCTATATAAAGTTTTACTGATGAACTGTGTAATATATTCATTTACAATCTTGATTCTATGTGTGCTGAATTAAAAAGTACAAGTTGATCTAAGTGCATCACTTTCTTCAGGGAGATTCTAAATAGGGCAATAGGTAAGTATATGTATGTTTTCTACCCTGCCTTTAGGCACTGTGGTAGTGTGGTAGATGAGCTGCCTAAAGTGGCAATATCGACCCGTTTACTTCTGCATGGACTTATTATGGTTATTGATTAGCCACCTTAAGTGTATTTTATGCATCTTTACTTACTTCTTTAAAAGTATTTTATTTTTATGGAACTGATATTTGTTTTCAGCATTTTGTATCAAACACTGGTTGTTTAAAGAAACTAGTTTTTTTTTAAAGGTTGATGTCCAATTCCAACAAACTTTGTTTTTTGACCTGGCCAGTTTAGATTAGTATGAGAACTACTTAGCAATCATTTCGGCACGTCTAGGTTCTTAGATCAGTTTGAGTAAGTGGTAGAAAGTACGTTAACACGTATATATATTCAGCTGTTGATTGTCTAGCAAGTAATTTATAAGCACAGTATTGACTTGTTCAATGAGTCAACTTTCTGTTTTAACTCTAGTTACCACTCAGAAAAAGTTTTCTCCTTTTCGGATCAATAGTGGTACATTCCCCCCCCCCTATCTATATCCCCCCCCCCCCCCCCCCCCCCCCCTTATCTGTGAGACTTGTTGATTCAGAATTTTGTTTGCGCTAAACATAGTAACTTATAGAATGTAGTCATATCCTGATAACTATGTTTATAACTAAACAGCCTTTTGGATCATAGCGGTACATATCCTGTATTCAGATGCTTATACAGTAATAAGTCAATTTATTTTAGAGTAAATTGCAAAAATGGTCCTTGTGGTTTGGCCAAATTGCAGAATCCCTTGGAGCCAATGCCCTTCGATCTGAAATTTCAAAATAAAGCAAAAAATAGTCCATATTTTGAAGGTTTGGTTTCACTTTTGGTCCTTGGTCGACCTAAAATGACTAAAATACCCCTTTGTTCTTTTACAAAAATCGTCCATTAAGAGGGGTATTTTAGTCATTTCAGGTCGACCAAGAACCAAAAGTGAAATCAAACCTTCAAAATACGGACTTATTTGTTGCAATTTCGAAAATTCGACGGACGCGAATCTATCAACTTTGGCAAACCACAAGGACCATTTTTTTGCAAGTTTAACTCTTTTAATTTAGAAAAGATTGTAACGTTGTTCATAAAACTTTTGTAACTAAAAAAATCTTATTTAATCTAAATTAATAATTTTCAAAAGTTCTGAATATAACAAAAGTATTGTTGTATCAGGGCATATGCCATCTGACTGACCCAGTAAGAACCTCGCATCCTTTATTATTTTAAGTCATTCTGCAAGGATCCAATTTTTCATCAGCTCTGGCATATAGATATATTAAGGTCTATAAATTTCATCATCTATGTGATTATATAAAAACTATAGCTGCAGATCATTTGATGTCACCATGAGTATGTTATTTCACATTTCTTCATAATAATATACATGTCTACACCTGAAGGTTAAACCTGGATCGGTGCTCCGAGGTCCATTAGAGAACACAACTAATAAGAACTTGTAAGTACCTTAAACCCATGATGTGGTACTAGTCTATGATTTTTTCCCAGATTTCAGTAGATGATATGTTGGTGCATCATAGGTCCAATTGTAAACTTGAAGTATGCCCCATGGAACTAATTCATCCGCCTGAATATTGTAACGTTAATTCTACATTGTCCTTCGCTCTTCAGGTGACAAATTATCAAATTGAATCAGATTATAGGTTCATGGTCTAGAAAGTATCAGGCGTTTACTGAGTAGTAATTATACCAATGCAAATATGTCGGGTTGAAGAGATAATTGTTGAGGGTTCCATTGAAGGATCCGTTGTTCATTTTCAATGGGTCAGAATTGTTATTGTCCAACTTAATAAATGATAAATTAGCTCCATGTAGTGTGATGGTTCGGATGGCTTCTGCGTGTGGTTAAGCTAACAAGCTTCTCGCAATGGTTTGCCGGGTAACATGATTCTAATAGCTGTTTATGCAAGTTGAGTAACCGGTTGAAATCTTTTACCTGGCCACGGGGTCATAATCAGATTGGATTGGGTCGACTCTGATTCTCCTATATTTTAGTTTTACAACGAACAACCAATACACTAAACGTGACGATACAATTTATCATTTATTAATAAAAAATCAAAGATGTAAAATTAAATGACATTCATTTACTAATAAAAATAAACAGTAAATTACACTGTTGGTCCCTCAAATGGTTCGGTCCGACCTTAAACACTTTCTATTAAGATATATTATATTTCAGTTATACTAATGACTTAATTAGATATTCTAGTAGGTTTTATGCGTTAAAAACACATTTTTGGTAACTTTTGACCGGCTTGATCCATTCTCTATCTAGCTGATCTTTTAGATTTCATCGTTTTAGAAACATGTTATGTTTACCAAACGTGGTTACCTTTTGGCTAAGTTTCCTATGTGGTGAAAATTTCTTGTAGCTGCTGAGGTATTAGGCTTGGTGGACATTCCTAGTCATATACGGTTTTAGGGAATCGACTCAGGTTTACGACACATTATCGTGGGTGCTGACTATGGATCAGTGAGAATAGGAGCCTTTATGGGTGGCAAAATGATTACGTCCACTGCATCTGATATCTCTTCGCAATCATATTCGAATGGTATCGGGAATAATCTTGATGAGTTAGAAGAGTACGGAATTGAACCGCTTTATGATGAAGAATCTTTAGATTAATAATGCAATCTCAACCCTCACAGGTACTTACGCTAAGACAATCATAAAAAACCTATAATAATCCTGTAACAAGTTTAATACATGTTTCTTGCATCCTTTAGATTTGAAGCCTATTCTTTTAACCTTCCGGATACTTTGAGCGGTGAAGCGTGTTTGACCAAATATGATCATCACAACGGTCCCCTCACAGTGATTGATAAGAAGAGTTCATATGTAGTCAAGCAGCTACTAACATCAATTTTTGAGGATATAGAACATTTGAATTTTCTTATCAGCATACTGATATGTTTACTATGTTAGGCCTTTAAAGCACTACTAACATCAGTTTCTTCAGAAGAGAAACCAACTGCTCTTGGTGAACTAATGTATAAAGTACTTTTATTATCTTAAAATACAGACCTTTTGTGTGGTAACTTACTAATGGGTAAATTGGTTTATTGTTATGAAGTGTCACAAAAGTTATAGTGCTTGTGGATTAGGGTCAGATGGGATAGATAGACTTGTACAATTAGTTCAAGAAATGCATCACAGAGAACCATTTGTTTCTGAGACGGATATAATTGTACAATTAGTTCAAGAAACGCAGCACATAAAACCATCTGTTTCTAGAGATGGAACCTTATACTGGGCAAAAATCATGGGTGGTGGATTCGGTGGCACCATTTATGTAATTGATAGGAATTGATTACGAAGCAGTGAACAAATCCTTTAGGTAATCTTGTGCTTTGTTTATTTGTGTCGCTATTAAATATAGTTCATTGATTCTGTTATCTAAAAAAGTTGATAAAACCGCAGGTTCAACAGAGATACAGAAATGCAACAGGGTGTATGACGTTTTAGTTTGAAGGTTCGTCACCGTGTATAGGAAAATTTTGGTCATTTGAGTTGTAAAACCTAAAAATCTCAACAAGTGTAAAATTACCAAAATACCCCTAATGCAAGAAAAATCCATAAAAGCTTAAATAAAATTCATTTAATTGTTGGAAATTATAAAAATGCAACATGTGACAAATATGAAATTTTTGTAAGATTTAAAATACTTTATGTTATGTAAGAAAAATAATTAATTATGTATATATATATATTAGCCGAAATATATGTATTAATTTAATTATAACTTTACAAATTAATATAAAATAATTAGGATAATTGTAAAATAAATTAGGCAAAGTTTAAAATCAGATTTTGTTCATTTTTAAAGGCCCTAAACTCGGCATATACCTATTATTATCTTTTAATTCATTTCATTTGTTAAATCCTAAAAACTAATATAAGCCGAAACCCTAAAATCAAAAGTGGCGGCACCAAAGAATTTTCCAAGGCAAGCACGATTTTTCTAAGGTGATTTGAAGGTCAAGGATTGTGGGAAAAATAGTGGGAAGATTGTTTAAAGCTTGGTTCGATTGTGGTATTTGTTTTGGGTTCGAATTAAGCAACCGGGTTCAATAATTCATAAAATCACCAAGGATCATCAAAGGTATTTTTGTATCTCATTTTTCATCATTATAATTCATAATATACCTGGGAAAAATGTTAATGCATTTTATATTGCTCGAAATAATTAAAACATATTAGAAACCCTAATTTTTAGCTAATTGTGAAATCGGCATTAATAAGACTTGTAAAATTGATTTTATATTTTTCTAAGGTTGTTTATATCATATATGACTCAGATCAATTGTTGTAAAAATTTATAAAAGACTCGAAATATTTATTTGGGGTTTTCTTTGTTTATTGATTTTCGAATAAAAGGAAAAAGGAAAGAAAAATGATAAAACAAACTAGGGTTAGAGTTTTGCTATTTTTTCCAGGTGCATTTAATGCCAATGATTGGGAAATAATTATGTTTGTGATTGGGAAAATTAAATTAGGGTTTTGTGGATTTTATTACTTAGCCGAAATGATATTAAAAGTATAAGGACTTGAATTGTAATTTACTTAGCCGAAATGTAATTTTATTACTTAGCCGAAATGAAATTAAATTAGACATGTTATTATATTTAATATATTCTGTATAAAATAAGTTGGGGGGTATAAAATGTCATTTTGATATTATTTTGG